>CM056599.1:2894762-3029762 GCA_029721355.1 Tegillarca granosa
TTTTTTTTTTTTTCCTTTCCTGTCATATTTGGAGGCTCATCTTACCCAGAAAGTCACTAATTAAGAGTTTGGTTCCTGAGTAGAACATAGTGGTTTCAATTCAAGGTAATTTAATTGTTAAAAATAGACATGAAATTTGGTGTACCTAGCTCGATAGGTAGCCAGTAGTTCAATCAGAAAAAATGAATGTGTGAATAGGTGGAACAGGCTTGATAGATTGCTGGGTAGCCCAGTTGGTGGAGCAAGTATTACAAAGGTCAAAAGTTCTGATGTAACCATTGCATTCTGAATTTATCCCTTTCCTGTTACATATTTGGGGCTTGACTGACCCAGGGCAATGGAAAATCAAAAGGTTGGTCCCGGGGTGGAGCATAGTGGTTTTAACTTTTGGTATTTCAATAAGAAAAGATGAAGGGGCCAGGGGAAATATGGTAGACCATGCTCAACAGATGGCCAGGTAGCCATTAGAGCTAGAAACATAAATGAATTAATAAAAATCATCATCATCATCATCATCTTGATATGAAAGTAAACCCCCATTCAATCAGTGACATTCATTTCATTGTTAATTAAGGTGTTTGAATTATAATCTGTATAATCCAAAAACACACCTGCAACTCACTACTTTCTATGACACACATGCAAGGTACATGTAATACACATATCAATGATGTGTAATCATTACATATAACATACAGTCATGCATACAAGAGTTTAAAGAATTTCCATTTATTTTGATACACACAATATTTCAATCCAATATGAATAAATTGTCATATTCTATTACCGTATTTCATTTCAGCTTAGAGCAAGCATGTCGGGTCAAACATCAGCCAAAGTAAGTAGGCAAATGCAAACGATATATATATTTCATATTATTTTTTTTATTGTGATATAAATGTATTGTGACAAAGCCAATATCAAAAGTCATTTACTTTTATGAATATGATGTTGCAACTTCTCAGTGCAGCAGTTCTATTGTCATCAATTACATAAACACTGAAATAGTTTAACAAACTTGTTTTAAACTTTTTGCAAGTTTTGCTAGAGTAACAGAGCTATGAAAATAAACTTGCTTTACTAAGGTTTGAACAAATACATGAATAACTGACAGGAAATTTAAAACTTTCTAGTAGTCCATGAGTTTCTAAATCTTATCATATGATAATAATATTCTATTGTGTCAAGCTTTATAAACACAAGTGCTGTAAAATGTATACAGAGACCAGTTTAAATTCTGTTATTTGAAATACAGCATTTTTTAGATATTGACATTTATGATTGTAGGTGCCTAGAATTGATAGTCTCAATAGTGACCAATACAGGTGTGAAAGTGGGTTGGACCAGGATGGCTTCTGCAAAATGTTTATCAATAAGAACATTGGTAAGAGAAGTGAAGCAAATTGAATTGCACATTTGTACCACTTTTAAAACTGCTAAAGTTCTAATCATGTTTTGCATACATGATATACATGTAAATGAGTATATTGTGATTGATAGGAATAATAAAGAGACAAGTTCCTCTTGAAATGTCTAAAAAATGAGCACTATTAACAATCATTTACTTGGATTAATTTTGAAACAATTTGAAGGAGTTATTTGTGTACACAAATTCCAAATCTGCTATTTAAAACCAGATTGATTAAATACAGGGTACACACCCAACTTAAAAATTTGTCAAAAATATTGAACGAAAGTAGAAATTTTAATCTTCTAGGACATTTTTCAATTTAAAGATGATTTTTGTCACAGTTTATTAAAAATTGTCACAAACTGTGGCAGTTGCGACTAACTAAACAGTGTTGAGTGAGTGAGTAATGGTGTTTAATGTCCCAGTCAAGAATATTTCACTTATATTGAGACGTCACCAGCTATAGGCGAAATTGCAGAAATTTTGCCTGTGCATTGCGCTGATGGCATTATACAGCAGGGTTCTTTATCGTGCCATGCCTGCCATGACACGGGACCTCGTTTATTTTAAGTTCCCATCTGAAAGAACCGTGACTTTCATTTCGTAATGCCGAGTGCTTGGCGAAAGAACAGTCACTACCCACTTTCAAATCTTGGGTCAGACTCGGCTGGGGTTCGAACCCACGACCTTCCACTTACGCAGCCAGCACTCTACCAACTGAGCTACCGCAGTGGCTAAACAGTGTGATCCCTGAAATATGGTATAGAAAGGAACCTGACTTGTCTGCCTTGGGTACATTTAAATTCTCAACAAATCTTTGACTTGAACAGCAGCTTAACTCTCTCCAAAATTAAAGGTCAAGTGAGGGAATGCTCATTTGTGGATTTGACAAATTAACATACAAATATAATCATAATGGTTTACTTGTAAACAGCTACATGTATATCTCACAGGCAAATCAAATCATGTTTAAAAAGAGTTATTAACAGTTATTCATAGTTTGCACGGGTCTTTAAAAACCCTTTAATTTTGATTGTTTTTATGCTGGACAAATAATACTGCTTTCAAAGAATAATTTTTATTAAAAACCAAAAAATAGTGGAAAAAATGTTTTAAAAATCATGTTTTTTAATGCAAATCCCAGATATTTAGAAATTCTGGTTTCATTTTCATTGTTTAGACTCCCCTATCAACATCTGTGACAATGGGGAAATACCCCCACTGTAGAGCACTGTAGTTACATAGATCAACCACACGTTTACAGGTGAAATTTTTTAAGAAATACAGTAAAAGGGCCCCTTAAAGATGGGGAAATGCATTTTTAACCTGATATGGCTCTCAGACCAAATATTTTCAAAGTGGGTCTATGAGTTCAATGGGGATAAACATGCTGCTGACTGTTGTATGTGCAACAATATAATCAATCTAAGTAAGATGGTGAATATGCTCTAATTTCACTACTCCAAAAGTAGAAAACATTTCAAGTCAATGGGGCAGACATGCAATTGCAACTCTCATAGGATTGAAATATTGTAATCGATACAACAGTGTTTTTCTGTTTATTATTTTATGTTCATTTCCTATCAATGAAATGAAGACCAGTAGACAGTAGTTTTGAAAACCCCTTGAAAAATCCTTGAAATTTTTACCCAAAACTTGAATGAACTATGTTATTACACAAATATATTCAGACTGTTTGATTTATTTTGGTAGGATTTGGGATTTTTGCTACCAAGACATTCAATAAGGGTGACTTCCTGTTAGAATATGTCGGTGAACGAATAAGTTTGGAAGAAGCAGTTAAGAGAGAGATAAAAGGAAAAACAACAGATGTTATATGTATTATTTTAGATATAGAGAGAAGACATGTTGGTAAGTATATAATAACAGATTTACATTTAAGATAGAAAGTGAAGAATAAGAATAATTCTAACAATAATTAAAAAAGCATGTTACACTGACAAATTTGCATTTATAAAGCAGATCCAGATGCAAATTGGGAGTTTATTTTCAATGCAATTCTTATCAAGTTTGTGCTAAATTGAATTATATTTAAAAATGTAGATATTAAAAGATTGAAGAAATTTATTGTTTTTAGTTTAGTCATGACCAAGAAACAATAACAGACCTACATGTAGTGCCTGATAATTGTTTCTATTCCTATGGTCACGGTCGGATTCAAAACAAATTAAAAAATATTGAATAATGATCTTTTCACCAAAATTGAATATGTTCAGATGCTTCTTACACAACTGTTTTATTTCGGTTTTGAAGATTTCAGTACTTTCTAGCACTGATTGTACATGTATGTATATTCATCAAGGAAAGGCATTATCGTTTCTCTGGTTATTAGAAAATGTCAAAGAAAATCTACCTTTTCTCTTTTGGACCAGTTTTTAATCTTTTTATCAAGATAGTATATGTAAACAATTGGAATTGAAAATTTAATTTTGTCTAGGGTAATGTTTTTTTATTATTATTATTATTATAATAATTACAGTTTTTTTATTATTGTTATCTTTGTCAGTGTTGATGCCACTGACACAAATGACAGATTGTGTCGCTACGTGAATGATTCAGCAGTTAAAAGTGCAAAATGCAACTCGAAAAATGAAACTTAAAGTCTTTAACAGCAACTATCCAAGACTCTGTCTGTATGCAACCAAAACTATTCCTAAAGGGCAAGAAATACGTTTGATTATGGCGATGCTGACAAAACTTGGAATGGAGGAATCTGGTAAGTTTTCTGTTTGACAAGTCATCTAAAAAAACTCAGTGTCCCCTAACTTTTTATAACTTGATAGTAGAATATATGGGAGGGGGGGGGGGGTTGGGTTAATGTTAGAATGATATTAAAATAAAATGCAGAATTTTGCTTAGATGTGTAGGTGTACATCTTGCCAATTGTTCTAGGAATTTGAATGAGACTACCTAGTAACTTTTCTCAGAGTAACTAGGCAAAACAGTGCGTCATGACTCATCTTTTGCTTTTGTTAAAATTTGGCAAGAAAATATACACGTAAAAAAAAAAAAAAAAAACCCCAAGAATGTGTGTGCTAAATTTTAATTTGTAACTATACATAGCATTGTCAAGCAATTTCTCATAAAAAAAACTGAACAATGAATTTAAATTTTGAAATTACACATTTGCAGAACAAATCTTGCTATAGAATTCCAGTGAAATCTGATTCGGTATGGTTTTGTTATTGGTTATAGCATGTAAATGTACAGTTTTCACATGAATAGTTTGTTATGTCTTTTATACTTTTTCATTAGCAAGCAGTGCTTGATGTTTCTTGCAGTTCAATCAAAACATTACGTATACATATTATGTATATGTTTCTTGCAGTTCAATCAAAACATTGGATATACATATTATGTATATGTGTCTTACAGTTCAATCAAACATTACATATACATATTATGTATAGTTAAAGTTGCATCTTTATTATTGAAGTTTGAATTGAATAGAATAAAGTAATATTAGTGTTGGCGAACAATAGATAAGTAAATGGAGTGAAAACTAGCTTCTACATTGTTCTATGTTGGTGAATATGTTTATTGAAGTTTATTTTGTTATTTTAAAAAAATTGGTAAAATTTGCCCATGAGCTAAATTTGATGGTGAGACTTGCATATGTTCATTTGTTGTTTTTGATAGTTATCTTAATCTTAAGCATGCTGTTTTAGTTCATGTTATGTCTTTCATTAAAAGAGGTTCTTTTCTTAATTTAGCAGATAAAGCCAAATGTACTGTATACTAAAGTGATAATTGTCACTAAACAATTCTTTATTAGTATGTGGACATCATTTACATGTATTTTGATGAATTGAAAATTAAGAATTCTTTCAGTCTCATATTGGCACTTAATATTTAGTCTACCATTTATTTTCCAAACATGGTTTCAGAAATCTTTTTGATTGTACAATACGTTGAATAGTCCTTGTACAGATCCTAGTACAGATCACACTGCACCCTAATTAATCTTCACAATTAAATTAAATATCCACCACTCTGAACCATTATTTCTGATGATGATTGTGGCCCTTGTTCAGTATACATGACAGACTATATCAGTTTGAGAGATGGCTAAGATAAATTTTCTTGTAGACCCCTTTTAACATGTACCCCCTTCTCAAATTTTTATTTTGGCCTAAAACTGTGTTATAAGTGAGGAAATATGGTACTTGAACTCTTATTGGCTATGGTATGAAGGTTTTAGTCATTCCTATAACTGTTAGTAATTTTTATATATTTTTGCAGATTCAGATCCATTTGAACTAAATCAGCCAATAGTAGCAGTGGGTGCTACACAAAGTAATCCAAATTCATCCAATGATAAATGTGGTGATACCTCATCAGAGAGCGAATGTGATGAGTCATCATCAGACAGCGAATATGTTGTTTCATCATCAGACAGCGAATATGATGATACATCATCAGACAGTGAATATGTTGTTTCATCATCAGACAGCGAATATGATGATACATCATCAGACAGCGAATATGTTGTTTCATCATTAGAGAACGAAGATGACGTTTCATCATCAGAGAACGAAGATGATGTTTCATCATCAGAGAACAAAGATGAAATGGAGGAGGGTAAGATAATAATGATAAGCTTCAAAATGCCAACTGCTAATGATGCAACTTATTTATTTTTTATTTTCATTTGCTGTTAAGGAAATGTACTCACTGATTATGGATTCCTATCATGTTCAGAATTTTGAGTTCAAATTCAGTAAACCCTAAGCAGTAGTCACATATATACAAGCAGTGGTCACATATATATATATATATATAAATAATAACTTATTGTGATTTGGTTTCAGATTTTTTATGAAAATTTTCTGCTTTACTTCCAGTTCTTACTCGGAGAGAGGATCAGTGTGATGATGCTTGTGATGATATTCAAGATTGTTTAAATGATATATCAACTAAAACAGTTGATGATGCTAGTTCTTTTGAGAAAGGTAAGAGTGTAAAAAGATCTAGAAATGGTGTCCAATGTATATCAGTAAATCCATAATGCGTAATCCATGCACACACATATGCAACTAGAAACTTTCTCTGAGACACATGCAACTCAGTACATAAGTAAATACACATTTGTGAGGCATTATCTATACACACACATGCAACACACTACTCTCTGTGAGACGCAAAAGAAAGTACATGATGAATAATCCATGCACACGCATGCAACTCACTACTTTCTGGGACACACATGCAACTCAGTACTTTTAATGACACACATGCAACCCAGTGCATATGTAAATACACATAGCCATGATGCATTATTCATTAGTGATGATGATGTGGACAAATATGTATTGCGATATCACAAATGACATTTATCATGATTTTTGTACATGCATATATATCTTCAGAAAAATAATATTGTTTTTTGGTTTCTTTGTTCTAAATGCCACATAACAATGAAGTAAACCTCACTAAAGATTTTTACAAATATAAAGTGAAAAAGTTAATGTCATTGTAATTGTAACTGTTATTGTGATTTAGTTACAGATTTTTTATGACATTTTTCTGTCTTACTTCCAGATCTTATTCAGAGAGAGGACGGACGTGATGATGGTGATGAATATTGTCCAACTGAATTATCAACTGAATCATCAAGGGATGGTGATAATTCTTCTAAGAAAGGTAGGAGTGTAAAAGATCTAGAAAGATTTTCAAATATATATGTATGTATGAAGATTTCCTTACTTGCTTAAATTTTTTATACATTTGTTGTACATGTAACTGTTGGCATCAACATCCACATTTAAAGCTTAAAGGATCAGAGACTTACTTACTATAAGGCTAGACTTACATGTGGGTGTTACTTTTCTGGTAACAATGTGTCAAATTGTGAAAGTTTATGTGAAAGTCCAAGTACTGTATATTTGCCAAAGTAAGCTAGACACCTATGTCTGTGTAATTCTTGTTTAAAAAAGATGTTGACTCTTGCTCCTTGTCAAATTATACAATATTGTGAAATTAAGTGTTTATATTTTAATACCAAAAACATGTACATGTATCTACTTTACTTTCAGATCTCATTCAGAAAAAGAATAGGTATGATGATCATGATGAACACTATCCAACTCACTCATCAACAAATAATGGTAGTTCTGTTGAGAAAGGTAAGGTTTATTTTTAATTCTTAAATGTGTGTATTTACGGATCAAGGGTTGTTATAAAAGTGGGATGGCTTAGGGCCGCCAATAGTACTAAACCACACTGCTGGATATTTAATACTATGCTGTTCAAAGTCGGGGCTTATATAAATATTGGTGTTTGTATTTTCTTTGTTTTTGAATATTGTCTTGTATTGTTTTGTATTCTTGGTTGCATTGGATGCTGCAAAGTACACATTTTTCAGATGCAATTTCCTGCTATTTTTATCCATAAATTAGTCAAAACCTTTGACTTTTCACCTTTAGAGAACTTTTCAGCATCTTAATTATTTTAGTCAAATATCATTGCTGTCATAGACTGATTTGATGGCATTCATTGCTTTAATTAGTAGATTAAAACTCTTTTACATTACTGAAACGATTGTTAAGGTAATTTGATGTAGTTTTATGCTAAGAAAGCATTTATGTTTTGTTATGTGTTTGTTGTAATTTTTGCCTCGCATATGGCACTATCAGAAAATGTTATAATTATGTATTTGGAGCAACCTCTGTAGATTATCATAATCTGTTCTTATTATCAAAGTATGGTGACAGTCATCATAATAATTGTATCAGATTATATTAACTCAGTTTTCTTTAAAATTAGATCAAAGACATTGACCTGCTTTTCATGTTCTGTTGATTTTTCTTAATATTTTCAAAAATATTTGACTTGTATCTGAAACAATTTGCGTTAGATTGATATAAAATTGGTATTTGACATTTGTGTTGCCAATTGGTATAACTTAATACATTGATATAAAATGTTGATATACAAGAATTTCCATAATTTACATGTAGGATATTAATGTGACCTTTCATGCTGTACCAGTAATAATTGTACAGGTTGGACTTGTGATATGCATGCAAGTCTACTCACATTAATATTATTATTCTGCATTTTTGTGATCCACATTGCCTACATGTAATGATTTGTAAAGCCCAAACTCGTGTAGTGGACTGAAGATATCACACATGCTGTGAGTTGCCCTTGGCCTTGATTCATATTACACACACCTAGTTTGCTGACATGAAACATATGAAGTATTTTAAATATTGCACATATACTGTGTGTGTAGTCCTTACATACGACATTATGAATGCAGACATTGGACATCATACAGTGCCATGGGTTGTAATGATTGCCCTGATTCACATAAGGGTATAGTAGAATAATAGTGTTTAACATCCCAGTCAAGAATATTTCACTTATATTGAGACACCACCAGCTATAGATGAAGGTGCAGAAATTTTGCCTGTGCTTTGCACTGATTGCATTATACACAGCAGGGTTCTTTATCTTGCCAAGCCTACCATGAGATGGACCTCATCGATTTTAAGATCCCATCCGAAAGAACTGTGACTTCCATTTCATAAAGCCGAATGCTTGGTGAAAGAACAGTCACTACCCACTTTCAAGTCTTAAGTGAGACCCGGTCAGGGTTCGAACCAATTACCTCCTAATTACAGAGTGAGCACACTACCAAGCAAGCTACCACAGTGGTTATTGATTCACATAAGACATGTAGTATGTAGTAATTATCACATATGTACATGCATAAGAGTAATATTTTAGGGACATGAACAATTAATCATTACTTTTGATTTTGTTATTCCACTTGTATTTAAACTTTTTGACTATATTTTAATAATACATTTGTGTTTTCTATATACATGTATACATTATGGTTTAATTTTAAATTGCAGCATTTCACAAAGAAAGTGTACATGTTTCAGAAAGTGAAAATGAAAATGAAGATAAAACAAGTGCTATTTTTCCAGTTCTTAGTCAGGAGAAGAAAATTGTTATTCAGGCAGCCAATAAAAATTCTAAAGGAAATCTTTCCAATAAATGTCATGCATGTGTTTTTTGTGGAATAGTGTTAGCGAACATATCAAGACATTTATCATTAAAGCACAAAAATGAAATTGAAGTGGCTAAAATTCTTGCTCTGCCAAAGAAAAGTATGAACAGAAGAAAATGCTGGGAAGAACTTGTTAACCGTGGAGACTTTGCTCATAATTATGCTGTAATAGAAAAGGGACATGGAATGGTCATTCCTAAATACAGGCAAAATGATGATAGTGCCAAAGTAACAGATTTTGTTCCATGTTTTCATTGCAAAGCGTTGTACAAAAAAGTGACTTGTGGAAACACCAGTCTTCCTGTGTTGCTAAAGATCCAAAAGACTGTGATAGAGAACATATTAAAAATGGACGTTCATTGCTTCCATGTAAAGCCAGTAGTAAAATACTAGCAGACAAAGTTTTTTTGAAAATGCAAAATGATGATGTAAAACTTACTGTTGAACAAGACAAACGTATTCTAAGCTTTGGAGAAAGACTACTCAAGAAACATGGCCCACAAGAACATAAGATACAGTACATATCTCAGGAACTACGTGAACTAGGTCGACTTGTTATTTGCTGCAAATCCGTATCTAATGTAAAATCAGTAGATGATGTGCTTAAAAGCTGCAACTGGGATGTATTAATAAAATGCATTAAAATTGTAGCTGGGTATGATGAACAGAGTCAGATGTTTAAAACCCCATCTCTGGCTCTAAAAATAGGACAGAGCCTTGAAAAATGTGCTAGATATAAACGCTCGGATGCAATAAAAGAAAACAACAAATGTAAACAGAAAGAAGCTGAAGATTTTCTATGCTTGTATAAAAGTGATTGGAAGGATGATGTTTCTTCTGTAGCCTCAAACTCGCTTAATGATCAGAAGTACAATAAAGCTCAATTGCTCCCATTGACAGACGATGTTGTCAAACTGAACAAGCACTTGCAATCTACTGCTAACAGTCTATGCAAGAAGATTGGAAACAATCCTGATTTATACTCCAAACTAGCTCAAGTTCTGCTGACACAAGTAATTTTATTTAATAGAAGGAGAAGTGGCGAGGCAGAAAGAATGTTGCTTGAAGGATTTAATGATGCCATTAAAAATGGTAGTGGTAGACCTGATCCCGTAGTGATGAGTACACTGACAGAATTTGAAAAACATCTTTGCACATCACATACAAGAGTTGAAATCAGAGGGAAAAGAGGCAGAAAGGTCCCAGTACTTCTCACTGACAAGATGAGACAACAAATTGAAGTATTAGTTTATAATAGGAACAAAGCAAATGTCAAACAGCCATACTTATTTGCAAGGCCAGGAGAATTCACCAAACCATACAGAGGTTCTGATTGTCTTCGAAAGTTGTCAAGGGAGGCAGGGGTGGAGCATCCTTCATCGATAACATCCACAAAATTGAGGAAACAGTTGGCAACATTAGCACAGGTTCTTAATTTGAGTGAAAATTCTCAAGATATTTTAGTTACATTTCAAGGCCACGACATCAGGGTCCACAGAGAATTTTATCGCCTGCCTGAAAATGCATCACAAGCAGCCAAAGTTACAAAGATTTTGCACAGCATTAACAATGGTACCATTGCAAAATATAAAGGCAAAGATTTCGATGAAATTGAATTTGTTCCAGAGAAAGGTATGTAAAACTACAGATTTGCAAGTGTACATACATGTATGATCATACATGTATTTATTATATACTGTATTATTATATACTGTCCTTGTAATACAATTCATGAAAACGTTTATATTCCAAAAAGGGCATAATTATCAGTTGTGACTTGCACTTGAATTATGTATTTTAAAAAAAACCTCCCAGTTATGTGTATGTATATTGCCTCGATATTGCACACCACAATTTATATACAAAGCTTTATAAAATAGCTGGTGACAAGTATTGCATAAGAGTCCCATGGGTCTTGTTCACATATTGTTATATTGCTTATTCACAAGATCAAATATATAAATGCTATTATTTCATAGTTTTATAGGAAATTTGCTTGGTATGTTTATTGGATATGATAAGAAACTAAGAATGAATTGATACCCATAACATGTTCTTACTAGAAATATTGAATCTAAACATCATAAAAGATAATGTATTGTTCAGTGTTTTACATAACAATTCACAGCAAAACCAAATAAATGTTAAAAAAGGTCATGTATAAGTTTAAAAAAAAAAACAACATTTTTATTTATTCTTTTATTGCAGAAATACTTGAAAGTGAAAGTGAATCTGAAACGGATGATTTAACAGTCATTGAAAAAGATGTTGCAGATGTAATGGACTTTAGTGAAAGTGGTGAAAATGAAGCACTTGCAGGTAGATAAACTCTCTTTATTTTATGGTTATTCACCCATTTATGGTAATAACAGAGTTAGGGGATATACTGGAATGTCTGTCTGTTCGTCCATCTGTCCATAGATACAATTTGTCCTGAAGTTTAATTCAGTTACATAATTATGATCCAATTTTGCTGAAACTGTGCACAGATGTTGGGCATCATAAGATCCTGTGCACCTGCAAATAGCGGTTTGATCCGGTGAATTTTGTAGATTTATTGCCATTTCCAGACTTAGATTTCTGACCTTCATTTTTGCCATATACATGTATATAATTTATCCAAAGATTTATTCATTTATGTATGATCCAATTTTTCAGAAATTATGCATAAATGACAAGTATCATAAAAATCCATTGATCAAAATTTTCTACCAACAATTGAGATCAGGGGATATTAGTCTCCTTCAGAGACAGTTCTAGTTTTATTTTAAGAGCATTTTACATATCCAAAATTCTGTCATATACATGAATATTTACCTGTTCAGCATCAATTGTAAAAGTCTGAGATGAATTGTAAATTTAAATGCATTTCTTTTGCATACACCCGAGAGAAGATGTAAGCTGTATATAAAATATAAATTTCAAATGAAATAAGAAAAATGTACCCTATACTCCACTTAAATGTATGAAAGTAATGGATTGTCCATATACTCGTACTGAAAAGTAATAATTTATCTCCTGGTGCACATTTTGCTGTGCATGATAGGAAAGGCCATAGGTTCTTATTTATGAATTTCACTGCTTGCATAGTTTTCATACATCCATCCAGGGACATTTGTATTCCAAAGATTAAAGTTGTGATATTAAATTGTAATCATGGAATGATGTAGTAGATTCATTGTCAAAAGTCCTAACTCTAAATATTCATTATTTCTGAATTTCAAACCGATAAATGCAAAGTTGGCTTCAACTTTAACCTTAAAATAACAATAAAATATTCTTTGGGTATATATAACCTAGTGTAGTTGGTTTTAGGTGTAAAATCATGTGTAGTGGGTTTCAGGTTTCACCTAGTTTTCATATGTCCATCCAGGGACATTTGTATTCCAAATATTAAAGTTGTGATATTAATTAGATTCTTGTGAATTTAAGATAATGTTTATGAGAAAAATATCTTGCACAATTTGTGTCATGTATGTCCTATTTCTTGGATGTTTTGCCAAAATGACTGAAAAAAACTTAAAACATGATTGAAGGAAAAATCAGAGTACCGGTAATATTTTGATATTCGATGATCTTATCCTTATAATTTGTTAATTATGTTAAATTTCATAAAAAAAGAAAATGGGTTACAAGTTTTGTGGGAAACTTAAATTACTTTTACATGGCTCTGTTTTCACTATTTTTTAAAGATACATGTAATTAATGACATGGGATTTTCAGTTAAGTTGTACTTTGAAGACAGTTTTCCAAATTAATGTCTATACAATGTACATTGCTTATTGTTTTTATATATTTTGATGTCTCCAACTGATGATATATTGTGGTACATAGTGTCTTTGGTAAGCATTAATACATTCACTTTGTTGATACCATGAACAAGTATTACAAGATGCAGTTGTCGCATAATTATGTCCATTGGCAAATCCTAGTGATTTATTCATATAAATGCAGGTCATTTCATTAAGTTTTGAGATGTAAATCGTGTATCTACATTGCATACACAAGGAAAGAATGAAAATTGTCATTAATTGAGAATTATAATTTCACCAAATAGTTTGGAAAGAAAATCACTATCAAATAGCTAATTCTTGATATACAGGTAATTTTTACAGTTTTTCTCATTTCTTACCACCTGGTAATATACATGCCTGTTGGGATGGGACGACGAATTCTTTTAACGTGAACTTGTGTTGTAGTGACTAGTTATGATAAAAATTTTTGTCACTTTAGTAGATAGAAAAATTTTAGTCTAATATAAATACTATCCCTGTGTTTTCAGACACCCCCAAAAACTTGTCAAAAAAGAAACTACATGTAGCAGTGAAAAAGAACTTTACTAAAGGTATGTATACCTCATATATAAACTTTAAAGCTTAATTATAGTGTTATGTTTGGTAAAATAGCACAGTAGTCAAGTGATTGAGAATATTAGGGATTAATTAATCAAGAGGTCAATGTTGAGGTTGGAGGGAGGTATTTGGCTCTCAAGAAACGGTTCTAGTTCCTATTGGCCATTCCTGGACCATTTCTGACTAAAGATTGGTGATAACTTCATGGCAATAATGATCAATCATCAATTAACTTAAATATGTTTTACACAACAAGGGCCAGTTCAATTTAGTCATGTTGTCAACTTGTCATTCTTAGATAATTATTGCAATTCTGTCTTGAATAAAGTTAAATTTACATTTAAGATTGATGATGCAAAGATGTATTTTATATAATTTGTTTGGTTCAATTTACTCATCATCTGTTATATTTCAGCTGCACAGACAAGGCATACATGGAGTAAAAATGAAAAGATTGCTTTGGAGTGCCAGTTTCAAAAGAACATCAATTTGGAGAAGGTTCCTTGTAAATTAGAATGTTTAAATGCCATCAAAAACCAATCATGTTTGGCAAGATTTACATGGAAGCACATTAAGTATGCAGTTAAAAATATGATAACTTCAAGACGAAGGTCATTAAAGAAGTGCTAGTTTAGCAATTATTAATCATTACCATCAGTGATAAGAAAACTTTGGAGTACCAATTCATAAAACAACATCAATTTGGAGGTACTTTGCCTGTTGGATTGTTTGCTATCAAAAGAAAATTGTGTCTAGCCATATTTACATGAAAGAACATTAAATATAAAGACACTGTAAATATTTGATAATTTACAAATGATATCATTAAGGAAGAATTGTTTAGCCTTTATTCTACTGTCTTCCAAGATTTTATTTTGGCAAAATTCTCATCAACTTCACACTATAAGATTTAATGTACATGTAGACTATATTTGACAGTTGCAGAATCCCTACCTTAAAACTGTGTTGCCCGACAAAACTTAGCTTAGCTCCTTCAAAGGTGTAATCCTATATTATTAAAAGTAAAGAATGTTATTGATTTTAGCTTGCCTGTACTAAGTAAAAAGAGGGCTTGTGTTATACCTTGGTGTAAGCATCAAATGTTAAAAAGTGTTTGGTTCAAATTTTGTGTTAAAGTTTCTGGTTGAAGTTTTTCCATGCTTACTGACTAGATGTGCAGTTGGTTTTATACTGTCCTTATGAAAGCCTTTGTTTTATACTCTAGCAATTGAAGCAAAAACATATTGGATTGCAAGGAGTGAAAATCAGATCAAAACTTTTGTTCTTGTGTACATTTGATAAAATTTTCTAAAAAGACATTTGCTTGAGCATTTGTATAAACAATTATACAATGTTTTTTGTTGGGTATCATTCTACAAGCCATGTTATTGAATGAATTTTTATGAAAAATAATTTCTTGTTGTACATATATATTGTTCCAGTTGGTTGCATAATTCAAAACTGAACAAAACAGTAATTATGATTTTACTTAAAAATCGGATTTTAAACAGTGGATGATGAATTGGTCAATTAATTCAAATTGTTAAGGCTGACATATTAATGGATGAAATTCAAAATTATATTATTTTGTTTTTTTGTGTAAACTAACAGAAGAAAAACAGCATTTTTGTAAAGATGAAGATACCTTAAGATATCTAGTTAATGTACACATCAAAAGTTCATACACTATTCTGTTCATAATATAAACTGTATGTCTCAAGGTGGAAACTTGCAGTTATTTTCAGTATTGTAACTTAAGACTCTTTTTGTAAATACATGTATAAATCAAAACTTATTATTTAACAACAAGCTTGCTGTCTTGATTGTGTGTAATTGCTCTGTAAATTTATCTGCATAACTCTTGTTATTTGGTGTATACAGTAATATGTATGTATCTGGGTATCAATTTTCTTAAAGTCCATTTTTGACAAATATTTGCTGATTATAGACTGAGTGTTTATGACATTTTTATGATAAAGAGAAAAAGAATAACTAAAATGAAATAATATAACAAAGCAATTCATACACGTTTAATCATGAAGTAATACATACTGATAAATAATAACCATCATGATTAAGAAGTATCTGAACTGTTAGTAAGATGGATTTTTATTGTATGTTAATTCATTTAAAGGGGCCTAATGAAATCATTTTGGGGTTCATAATCTAAATTTGTTTAGCCAATTTTAGCCGAGTTGGAACAAAGTTGAACTCTGCTATAAATTCAGTTATTGGAGCAGATGTGCGTTTAGGAGTTGCAGACTAAGTTTGAGTTTTGTTCACTTAGAAGGTTTCTTCAAGAAGAAAGTTTTTTTCAGACTTTTTTCTATTTGCCTCCAGATATTGAACTGATATAAATTTGGCATGTGAATTCTAATTGCAACTCGTACACCCTGGTGCCTATCATTTTTTCTTAATTAAGTTTTCATACAGTATTTTTGTACTGTCATTTATATAAAAATATGATGCATTTAGATTATTTTACAGTAACATATACATGCACACTATAAAATTGAGTGAAAAAGTAAAAATTACCAATGTTTAAACAAAATTTTGAATAGACATTTTCTCACTGAAAACCTAAACAAATAAAATATTTTGTTGTTTTGGTTAGTTTCTACTCGTTTTTAACCAAGCTAAGGTTGATTTGTTCTATTTAAAGTTGAAAGTTTGTTAAATTTGTTTTTGTAATTTTGAAAAATTTGGTGTGTTGTAATTTTGTTAAATTTGATGTTGTAATTTTGTTAAATTTAAAATTGAGATAGATTCATTTTCTGTCAAGAAATACTGATAAAATCTGTTAAGATATTTGTAATTACATGTCTTGTAATGAAATTAATGCTAATACATACATGTATGACCAAAAAACCTTATTACATTTAAATAAATAATGTTTACTGTTTAGACCAAGAATGTGAGTCATCATGGGTAGTATTTTGCCCATACTATTGATGATAAGTCCTGATTTCTATGATAGTTTTGTCCAACCTGGTGAATGAAGGTAATTACAACATATTGTACAACTAAAATTTTTTTGAAAAGGAAACCATTTGAAATTATACTTTCTATTGTATAGATAAAAAAGCCTTCTCTGCAAAACATTTAATTTAATATTATTCTTGTTTTATTAAAGTTGGATGTTTAATTTGTGGTTGATATTCTGTAAAAAAAATATCAAGAAATTCATGAGCAAAAAATCTGTTATGACATTTCATATTATGTTTTTCAGTTTAACATCTGTTAATACATCAAACAAATACAGAATTCTGTACATCAAACAAATACAGAATTCTGTAAAATATTAAATTTCCATTCGTATTTTGGTAATGAATGCTTCAAAATCAATAGCTTTTGACATGTTGTGTGAAAGTTTTATTCCTGTTATTTCTGATTGGGACCATATAATAAAGTACTTGTTTTGAATGTATTGAAGAATCTCTTGTATATGTATTATGAAAGGAAATAAATAATGGTTTATTAATATAAAAATTTCTGTTTTTAAATAAGAATGGAGGGGAGACATTTTGTTTAAAACACATTTTGTTTTATCACATTGAGTTGGTAATTTTGTCTTGCATTGCCACCATAACTTTTCTGGTGTTGATGGTGGCAGCATCATTGTGTAATTGTATGTGTGGAAGTCCTTTTAAAACTTAAGTTGAGACTTATAGTGGCAAGGCACTATAATTATACAGAACTTTAGTTGAATGTTTTTCCTATAAAAATGTACTCTGCACTTGTAGGGGTTTTCTCAGTGTTTTATTTTTTATTGTCAGTAGCAGTAACTAGCATACTTTTGGTTGGTTGGTTGTTTGTTTTATTTCGTATCAGCAAATTTTTCAGCTTTTTTGCAACTTCATTGATAATCTAAGGACTTATTTAAACACAAGTTCAATGCCTATAAGCCAAAGGCCATGTGAGCTTATAGCACGGCAAAGTGTGCGTGTGTCCATCCTTCAGTAAACTTAATCTTCTCCTCTGAAACTACTGGGCCAATTGAAGCCAAATTTGCCATGGAAGGTCCTTGACAAAATCTAACTATAATTTGTTCAAATCATGGTGATTGGATATTCAAGATGGCGGCTGTTACTAAAAATAAACAAAACCTAAAAAATCTTCTCTTGAACTGCTCATTGGAGGCAAAAACGGATGCGGTATTTGGATTCTACGTAATCTTAACCCTATTGTTTGTTCGTTTCATTAAGATTGGTTGAAAAATAGGTTACGCGCTTTGAAAAAATTGTCAAATAGCTTAAAATTGTAATAACATGACTATTTGATCAGATAATGACATGGGGTTTTCGGTTTGCCATATCCTTATAATAACCTTCAAAATGAGGTCAAGGTCAATTGTGAAGGTCATGACGTAAATTTTTACCTTTCTGATTTTATTCATTATCTGGAAAAGTATTCACTTTTTTAATAGGCATGTGTATTAGAATTTTGTTGGTATTGATGTAACTTTCAATTTGATATATAAATTAAGGTCATGCCTTCAAAGGTCAAGGTCACAGATGAGAAAGAATACTGAAATGGTAAATTATCTTGAAAACTTTGAATTCCGGTTCCGAAAGCAAGTGAAGTGTTGGATTCCGAAGGTAAATTCGATTTTAAAAACTACTCTGAAAGCAATGTAATCAACGATAGAGGCAATGTGTTTATTGGTCGCGCTACAAATGTGTCAACATACGGAGAAACAAGAGAAGCTGTGCGTCAAATACTGCGCAAACCTGATATAATCACAGCAACACATAATAGTTATGCATACAGTTTTACTGATATACATGGTAAGCAACATCAAGGGTACGACGATGATGGTGAATTTGGAGCTGGGAGTAAACTTCTGAAGCTTCTGAAAGATAACAAACATGATAATGTTTTGGTAGTCGTTTCACGATACGCAGGTGATAAGCTTGGCCCACAGAGGTTCAATCACCTGACAACTGCTGGAAACGCAGCTGTTACCAGTTTGTGACAATTCTCTGATGTTTATATGAACCTTAAATCTATTATTAACTAGAGACCATATAACTGTATACATGTTTACTTCTATATTTTAGTTGATCCCTTCATGTTTAATGTGTGTATATAAATGCTCCCTTCTTTGCTTCTATGTGCACCCTTGATTTATTTGAATCTGAATGCGGTCAGATTCCAAAATCACATTTAGTTTGTAAACTTGCATAAAAGTCCCGCTTATACACGTGCTTATGTTTACAAACACTGGACATATACAGGTGTGTGTGTGTGTAGGTAGAATATCGATCGATAAGCTATCTAATTTTCACCTTACGCCATGTATCGGACAGGTAAAAAATCATTATATAGCTGAGTGAGATAAAATTGATATACTGCGCATGCTTATCGCAACTGTTTATTTTTTTGTCAAGGTCGTGTTATTCTAATTTTACTTCATAAATTCCCTATACTGACATGAATTATATTGCTGTCGGACATGAGACATTTCTACACCATGAAACCTGGTTATCTATTTACGTAAAAATGGAAATGGTATGCATTATATAATTTTTTATGGGAAATATAGATAAAATAATAAACTGTCAAAAACTTACAAATGACATGAACTCAATTTCTTCTCGGGTTCATTGTATACTAGTATCCCATATCAGTTTTAATGTCATATGCTTGTAATTGAGGTGACGTGCTTAAACACGTGTAACTAGTCAAGAAATTCACGGATGTTTACGAACTTCATCAGATCAACAAATCACATGGAAATATTGAAAAATTTTGAATTAACTAATCTATAAAGTGACTTTACCTTGCTCTCGAAAAAAATAAGAAATTAAAAAAAAAATTTTTTTCGTAATGACCAACCATCGAATAATTACGTGACCTTGACAATTGTCCTTTTAATTGTTTTTTGTTTATGTAATGTGTGTCTACGGAATGTGTGCTGTGTATGTGGATTTCTTGCATATGTTATTTGTAAAAAATGACACTAGGTTATATCTCATTTGTAAGGTTTCAATCTGAAAAATTGACACAAATATCATTTTTATAATGGCTGATATAAAAATATTATCACCTAATTATAAGGGCTTGTGGGTACAAAAAAATAACAAAAGGCGGAATGATTTAATTTTTCTAAAAGAAAAAGTATTCGCTAATGTCAATGTTCTGAAATTTAAACGTTATGGCTTATATTAAGATATTAACAATCAACTGTAGAGGGCTAGGGGAACAAAATAATAAAAGGCGAGATGTTCTTAACTTTTTAAAAGATAAGAACTTTAGTATCTACTGTCTACAAGACACGCATTTCACTGAAAAAGACATTAATAAAATAAGAACTATATGGGGATTTGAAATTTATAATTATGTCTTGTGGGAAAAGTAATTCTAGGGGAGTGGCAATTCTTTTTGATAATAATTTCGAGTTCAAAATAACAAATAAAATAACAGATGATATTGGAAATCTACTTGTTTTAGAACTTTTAATAGAAAATAAATACACATTGACACTGGTTAATATATATGGTCCAAACACTGATGAAGCAAAATTTTACAGCAATATTAAGTCTACTTTACAAGAATTGAATAATGATTTTATAATTATTACGGGTGATTTTAACCTTGTCCAAGATCCAAACTTAGATTATTATAACTACAAGAAAATTAACAATCCTAAGGCAAGAGAAGAGGTTTTAAATATGAAAGAATTTTTAAAACTTTCCGATCCATGGAGGGTAAATAACGAGAACAAAAAAATGTATACATGGTTTTCTTCATGTCCAAAAAAGTGTGCGCGTCTGGATTTCTTTTTAATTTCCGAAGAATTGCTGTCATTGATAAATAAAACGGACATAAAACCAGGGTATAGAACTGATCATTCTCTAGTAGAACTTGAATTTCGGTTCTCAAATTTTGAAAAAGGAAAAGGATTTTGGAAATTTAACAATAGTCTTCTTAATGATATAAATTATGTTAATAAAATAAAAAAATTAATCCAAGAAGTAAAACGGGAATATCTAGCAAATAATAATGAAGAAAATGAGCAGGGTGACTTTGTTCTAACGATAAATGACAACTTATTTTTAGACTTATTATTACTTGAAATTCGAGGCTTCACAATTGAATACAGTTCTAGAAAAAATAGAGAGAAAAAAAAAAAACAAAAAACAAAAAACAAAAAACAAAAGATGTGAGTTAGAAAAAAAGTTAATTAACCTTATGACACTAAAAACGCAATATCCTGAAGTAGACTTTTATAAAACTGAATTTGAAAGGGTTAATAGACAACTTGAAGAAATAAGAGAAACTTATATTAAAGGGATATTAATTAGGGCTAAAGCTAAGAGGATAGAAGAAGGGGAAAACCGACCAAATATTTTTGTAGTTTAGAAAAAAGGAATTTCATAAACAAAACTGTAACTGGAATAATAAACAATAATGGAAATTTTATAGCTGATCAGAAAGATATTTTAAAGGAAATCGAAACATTCTATAAAAATTTATATGCAAGTAGAGATGAAAGTTTAGAAGATGTAAATTTAAATACAATACTTCATTTTTATGATATTCCAAAATTGAACGAAATACAACGAAACGGAATTGAAGATAAAATTACATATGACGAAGTTCTGAAGGCTTTAAAGTGTATGAAAAATGAAAAATCTCCAAGGTCCAGATGGGTTTACCACTGAATTTTCAAAAAATTTTTGGAATGATTTGTCTCCCTTTTTGATAGGATCTTTTTACTATAGCTTTGACGTAGGGGAACTATCATTAACTCAGAAACAGGGAATAATTTCAATATTACCAAAAGGAGATAAATGCCGAAATTATTTGAAAAATTGGAGACCAATATCCTTACTAAATGTTACATATAAATTACTCTCTAGTTGTATTGCTTATAGAATTAAATCGGTTCTGGACTTTCTTATTCATGAAAATCAAAGGGGGTTTATCTCTGGCAGATTTATTGGGGACAATACCAGA
Organism: Tegillarca granosa; assembly: GCA_029721355.1. NCBI lineage: Eukaryota > Metazoa > Mollusca > Bivalvia > Arcoida > Arcidae > Tegillarca > Tegillarca granosa. The sequence goes on from CM056599.1 coordinate 2,916,532, forward strand.
ATTATTTATGATGTTTTACAATTATCTTTGGAAAATAAAATCCCCGGGACCTTATTACTTGTGGATTTTGAAAAAGCATTCGACTCTGTCTCGTGGCGATTTATAAATAATAACCATGATTTTTTTTAATTTTGGACAAAATATTGTAAAATGGACAAAGATTTTATATAAAAATGCTCAACTATGCGTGATCCAAAATGGATTTTTTTCTCAATTTTTTAACATATCTAGAGGGTGTAGACAAGGGGACCCAATCTCCCCATATGTATTTATACTTTGTGCTGAAATAATGGCAAATATGTTTCGCCATAATAAGAATATAAAAGGAATAAAAATAGGTGAAGTTCAAGTATGTCTTTTACAATATGCAGATGATACATGTGTCTTTCTAGATGGTTCAGAAAAAAGTCTTAAAAGTTCTATGGATCTCCTGTTCCAATTTTCAAAATATTCGGGCCTTAAGCCTAATATTGACAAAACAAAAGCTGTATGGATAGGGTCAAATATAAAAAGGAAAGATGTCCTGTGTCCGGACTTAAGATTAGAATGGACAAAAGACAACTTTACGGTATTGGGCATTACCTTTTCAACAGATCTCAATAAAATCGGAGAGCTTAATTATAAAAATAAAATAAACGAGATAAAATGCGTTATTAATTCCTGGTCAAGAAGAATACTTACACCACTTGGAAAAATAATTGTCGTTAAAACCTTATTACTACCTAAATTAACACATATTCTAACAGTCTTACCAAATCCAGATAATAATGTTTTGAAAGATTTGGAAACACAATTTTACAAATACATATGGAATGGCAGTTGTGACAGAATAAGCAGTAAAACCATGATACAAGACTATAAATTACGGGGGGTGTAGGATGATACACTTAGAGAGTTTTATTAAGTCAATAAAATTAACATGGTTAAGGCGACTTCATGTTAAAAACAATTTGTCTTTAAACAATATCTTCAAAGAAATAACAAAAAACGAATTTACAAAATTTGAACTTTTGGGAGATGAATATTGCCGAGAGAAAACAAAAGGATTTAAAAAAAATCATTTTTGGAAAGATGTTTTAATTAGTGTAGCTGATTTAAAATTAAAAATCCCATTTTTTTGTGGAGATTTTTCAGTTCTAGAATCAAATCTATGGTATAATTCCAAAATAAAAATCGATAATAAAACAATTTTTTACAAATCTTTTTTTGACAGAGGGATAACAAAAATAAGAGATTTACTTAATGAAAAAAACAAACTTATGACTACCAAAGAATTAAATACGAAAATGACCAAAATAATACCGTTTACTATACTCGAAGGATTAAAACGAGCTATATTACACAACTACAGTATTCCCGAAATTGTTCATGAAAAAAAAAACTTTTAATACAGAAACAGAATACATTTGCAAATATTCAAAAGGCTCTAGGAACATTTATGATATTTTTGTGAAATCACTATATATAAGACCGAAATCCCAACTAAAATGGGAAAAAGTACTTAATATGCGTAATGACTTCAACTGGTCTAAAGTCTATATTAATATGGTAAAAAATATTACAGATACTAAATTAGAATGGTTAAATTTTAGAATACTTCATCGCATTTTCGGAACGAATAAATTTCTTAAGACATTTAAAATAAAACAGGACTCTCAGTGTACGTTTTGCGAAAATTTTGAAGAAGACATATGTCATCTGTTTTATGATTGTCAGTTAACACGAAAACTGTGGGAAAACTTAGAAAATTGGCTTACTGAAAATACGTCTATAACACATTCTATAACGATAAAAGACACAATTTTGGGAAATTCTGGAAAAAATCAACATATTCTTAATTATATAATTACACTTACTAAACAGTTTATCAGTTTGAAACGCTTTCATAAAAAACCATTAAATTTTGTTGAATTAAAAAATTATATTTACCAATACTACAAAACTGAAAAGAAACGATATGAACTAACTGAGAAATCAAATGTTTTTGCCTTAAATTGGAATAATGATGCTTCGCTTTTCGACAACTTGATTGGTTAAGTTAATATTTTACCATTATAACATATTTCAATATTGTAAACAGTGATTCTTCATATTAAGTACACCTGTGAGCAAATGAACTATTACACTAACATAGATCAAATTATTGTACATATATATCGTATTTAATTTTAAGATTATAACCTTGTTTGGTATATGCAATATATTAACTTGATTTATTTTTATCTAACTCATAAATTGTCTTAATATGCAGGAACACTGTAAAGTATCGATACTTGTAATTTGTGTATATATGTGTGTGTAAATGGTGTTCTTGTCTTATACATATTTTGTAAAAATGTTGAAAAATATAAATAAATAATAAAAAAAATAATAATAATAACTTATTTTCAGAACTAACTCATCCTGCAATAAATTTAAACACTGAATCGGCTGTTGCTGTTGTCGTAACTCGCCTAACTGGGTCGCATCATGTGGTCAGTTCCACAAGTTCTACAAATAATAATGACAGAAACTATGACTTTCCAAAGCAGATAACATTTCCTTCATCCATTTAAGTCACTACTGGTTTCTTCTTAAATTCCAATTTCTCGCACTGTACTTTACATTTCCAAAAATAACAGTGAGAATGAGACATCATTTTCGTGTCAATCTTCGAGACTGTTCGCTCGTTCGTCTTCCGCCTTATGAAATTCGTTTTTTTTAAAAATAATTTCGTAAAATTGCTATATAAGTGACTAAATTGATGTTTTAAATAAAGTTTGCAAAACAATGTGATGGTTAATAAAATATTTCATAATTTTTGCGAGTTCTGTTTTTTTAATGTTATACTATTGTTACGCTGTTCCAATAATTGAACCCACTTCTCATTATAGGCGGGAAAATTCAAATTGATGTGACAAAAATTCAAAAAAATTAATTAATGATTTATATAACGTAAATGTAACCATTGAATAGCATAGCTATATGGCAGTAACGCGCGTCATTCAGATTGCCTGGAAAAGCTATGTCATTTATAATCCGATAACTACCATAGCTTTGCTGTTCAATGTTTAAATATTAACATTTGCTTTGCAATTTTTCTATATAAACATGTTTGAGACATGTGGCAAATACGGGACAATAACTGCCATTGATCATATGATCATTACACTGTGCGTTTGAAAATTTCACTATCTAGACTACTTTCCTAAGAAGTTTCATAGCAAAACAACAACAAAACCTGAGAAAAAAATAATTTATTAATGTTAAAATATACATTAAATTGCATTCGCAACTGAAATCATCCAAAATTTTCCAATTATCTTAAAAGTACCCCAATTTCTCCCATAATACTGAGACTGTGTACGGTTCCATCTATCTTTAAATTTTGTTTCTCGAGCTATGGAATTTCATCACCAGTTAAAACCAGAGCCATTTGAGATTCACAATGACGAGTCTGGAGAATATGTTACTTTAAAATAAGTGTCATCTATCACTTTTTGAATTTAATCATAAAAATACATTCAAAAAGTGGTATATGAAAATATCATATACCTTTTTTTGAATGTATTTTTATGATTAAATTCAAAAAGTGGTATATTACATATTAAATACAACCAAAATATTTCAAAGAGGGGGTGGGGGGGATTTCTTATGCAGACGAAAATGACAGATGTTCAAAAAAAATAAAAAATAAAAAAATAAAAAAAATAAATAAATATATATATATATATATATATATATATATATATATATATATATATATATATATATATATATATATATATATATATATAAGCAACTGAGACGTTCGACTGCCTTGTAAAATGTTAAAATCGATGCTTCAGTGCTTGTTAAACTGACAGAAATGCCCAAAAGTTGTTCAATCAATATAAAAAACGCCATGGTTTGCCCTCAAGGGTCTGACATATGGTTAACATTCAACCCACTTTCTGAGGTCCCGTGTCACGGTAGACGTGGCACGATAAAGAACCCTGCTGTATAATGCCATCAGTGCAACCCACATTCAAAATTTCTGCACATTCGCCTATAGCTGGCGACGTCTCGATATAAGTGAAATATTCTTGAATGGAACGTTAAATACCATTACTCAACTCAACTTCAAGCCAATTTCAAAAGGCACCTTTGCCCCTTTTTATCCGATATAGGCTAATTCCATACTGCAAAAGTTGAACTAAATACACTTCTCGCTGTTAGCAGACTATAGAGATGAATCAATGTTTCGGTCAATCTACCGTATCTATGAAAATGCCTAAAATTTAAGGTGTTAATATGAGGCAGAAATAACTTTTTATCATTGACTTATCTGAACAAATCGTGATTTGGAGTAAAAAAAAAAGTACTTCCAAAGAATCAATAGAAATCGTATACATATAGATCTAGATCTAGATCCAGTAAGATCGTTTTGATTATGGCGGTAATGTGACGTCATTATTACATTGCAGTGTAACATGGCTAGGTACCAGTTCAGATTCTGGTGTAATAGAATTCTTCAGAAAATTGACAGTCAAATCCATTTGATTTGTTATTTTAATAAGCTAAAAAAAAATCTACATTGCGACTATGTCTTTTATTAGCAACTGACATCTTTACGTAGTCTAATTAAATTAGTGAAATGAAATAATTATTAGAATCTTAAATCATAAACAAAATAATAAACCATCATAAGTGGAAAAAATGTGCATTTAACAATTTGCTGCTCTCTCTATATAAGCTGTGCCTACAATCATATTAATGTCAGAAACTATGAATTTCCAAAAATATAACATAACCGTCATCCAATAAATTTACTCCCGGGTTCTCCGCAAATTCCAATTTCTGGCACTGAGGTCTATCAAAAAAGTAAAGAGAAAAAGAAGTTTGTTCCAAAAAAAGGTTTTCGTTATTATAGTTACCTGTTTGTCTGTCTTACAATTTTACCCAGAATGTTGAAGGTGAAAACTACGCTACGCTACGCAGTCTTACACAATTTGTAATAATTTTCACGTTGTTAAACCCCGATAACAACGTAAAAAGTGCAATTCAATTCCTAAATACCAATGGAGATGCATTTCTAGACGACATGTGCACTGCGGGGACGCAAATGACGTCATGAAAATATATATGACGTCATTGACGTTAACCGTGACATCGCCTATTCTTACGTCAGTAGGACGGCCAGCTTCCAACATGGCTGAAATTTCATAACTTTGGTCACGTGACTTTCGGTTTAAAATTAGGTACAAAATCGGAAACGATAGTCAGTCTCGAATTTTAAAGAAAACTGTTAGATGACATCGTTATAAATTTGAAATGAACAAATATTTTAAACAATAAATATTTTTTCCTTCAATTTATCTACAAAATAGCCAAATATCTCGATTAAGTTACGAGAAAAACGCTGTCGGACAACACCGGTGCTTAAGACACGTATTGTGAAAAAATTAGGACATATGATGGGTTCTTATTATTAAATTATGAAATAATTTTCATTTCTTAATGTGATCATACTAAAGTTTTGTCCGTAATCGGTATGGGATGCGATTCTGTCAATTCAGTAAATAGCAGGTGTTGCTCCGAGTCCATGATAGATTTTTCGTTTGTGTATACTTACCTCCCTTGTTTACAGTCCTTCGTATGAATACGATTAACAATTGACTTATTTCCTATGATATAATTTTTGTTTGCATACTTTAACTATAAAAAGAAAACTAAGATCCAAAAAGAAGTAAAAATTAATCGTTTTTCTTTTAGAAAATACTAAATGCAACATTGTCCAAGGAATAGAGATGTAACACAGGTGCTCGGGAGTTATAAATGAATTCTATCATGCTATTGAAGCTTATTTGCAATTTTCACTTCATTAAGAATTTGTTATAAACAAAGTTTTATTTCTAAATTTGAAACTATGCTAAAATTTCAAATTTTAATATCAATGCATTTTTTTTTTCCTTTTTTTTTTTTTGAGAAATGATAATTTTCTTAAAAATTCTTTTCAATGAAACAAAGGAAAAAATTATTCCTCAACCAAAGTTAAAAATTTAGAACAAGTATTTCTTGCATGTGGTCAGTTACAAAGTTGCACTGGGGTTCAAATCTTCAACATGCAACAGCTGTGGGTTTTAAACCTCAGTCAATTTATACCCAAGACTTCAAAATTTGAAATACTGTCTCCTCACCTGGAACTATTCATTTGGTGGACAGAATATCCACTGTTTCACTTGGTACCAGAACAATGTGACAGGGCAAGTGGTTTGCTTGTGTGTGGCGTATGAGCTCAGTGAGCTTGCATCTTAACAAAATAAATTGCCCTGACGGTGTGATATTAGTAATTACAAGGCAGACCATTATAAATACTGGCACATCTCCTGCATATATACTTGATTATAAACTTGCTCTCATTGCAAAAAGCTGAAAAATTGCTGATGCGACATTATAGGACATAACCATATACACTGTATATGGAAATAATTCTATAGGCATGGGTAGTCAGATAATCATCATGAAAAAATATTATAGTTAATATAATAATAACATAAAAAAAATATAAAGAAAAAAATAAACAATAATTTTTTTTAATTAAAAAAAGTTGATTGCTTATCTGTGGTTATGTTGGAGTGGAGTGGAGTTACCTTGTTTTACGCCCCAGTCAAAATGCCACTTATAGAAGGGGCCGGTTCTTAGAAAGTGGAGGAAACCAGAGTCTTTGCTGAAAACCTTTGGCAGGCAAACTAACAGATCTTCTCACGCTGGGATCAGCCAAAGTGAATTTCAAACCTAGGTGGCGAGAGGTACTGTATATTAAAGTGAGCTTTATACTACAACCTATAAGGCTCGTTATTTGTATTTGCAAAAATGTGTAATGTGCAAAATAATGAAAATATCAACAAAATTAAAAATGGAATATATAGTTCCAATCTGTACAAATGATTAATATCCTGGAATCAACAGGGGTTTTTAGTGTGTGTGCCAATGTGCTTTTTTTCAATTTAAGAATTCTGAACTTTGCTTTATTTGAAAGCAATATTGATATCAAATATATTTATTTATTATTTTTTTGTTGTTGAAAAATTTGAGTCAAAGTTGTCAGCTAAATCTGTCACTAAAAGATGTAAAGGGAAGAAGCACTGTAGATTCTGAGTATTGAATGTACAGCTACCAATAAAAGAGAGAAATTGAATATTTTTAATCTGTAAAATAAATTTCACAAAACAGAGTATGATATTTTCTGATTTTACATGACGGTTAATCATATCATGACATGTATGTCTGTGTTGCTGCATATGTTCTGACAGCTTCCTTGAGTTATAATAACAAACTCAGTATGCCATTATTCTCAAATAGATTTAGAAGAAACAACAAAGTAAATTTTAGTTCAAAACATTACATTCTGTTGTTAAGATGTTCAACCTGTTTTTCAAAGGTTATATAACTGTGGTATGTAGGCAAAGAAGTAAATTTGTTCCTTTTTCATCTTGCAGTTTGAAGGACAATAGAATTTCAGACAAAGCATAAATGTGGACTTAAAATGTAGCATTCTTAGTAACCATACAGGTGAATGACAAAGCTTTCTTGTATCTAAATCTGAAATTGTAAAGTTACATGTAGTGTTGGTGTTGAAAACAGATACTGTCTGATTTGTATAAATCTCTTATGTAGACTAGATAACGCCACTGTATTGTACCTTAATAAATTACTACTTTCCTGAAACAAAAGATATCAATTTCATCAAATGTTAGTGGGTCTAGAATCAGCTCAGGTGTCAAACATGTATCATAACAAGTTTTGAAGTTATCATGGCTTCGTGCATAGCATATGCTAAATCCAAGATTTGGATACTCAGGCACTGCAGATTGCAAATAAACCTGAAAGTTAAGTTTTAAAAAAAACTACTTAATATTTAGATGGCAAAGTGACATATTCACTGTCTTACAACTTGTAAATTTATAATCTTAAAACTGTTCGAGTTGATAATATTTTGTAAGTAAAAATTCTACTGTGAATTCGTCTGTCTCTCCTTCAGTGTTAGTGCTGACCAATAGAACCTGAATACATGACACAACTGTACGCATACTAATTCAGTGGCCTAACTGTGGTTCTATGCTTTCTATGCTTACATATTGAGAACAAATCAGAAAATTTGATTTAAAAAATCACAACACAACAAACAATAACAAAAAGCAGATGTTGGTCATTAGAATCAGTTAATCTCTCTGCACCACTGCTATCACAAGTTGCATCAGGCAACTGGCTTAACCCCACTTTCAATCTAGCACCACACTCTCTACAAATACAATTAAAATCTTTCAAAGTAATAAAAGTGAAAAAAAAAATTAATTCAATTTTTGAGACAGATGAACGTATCTTATTATTACTTTAGAGATATCGTGATGACTACAACAGTACAAGGGCCAGGAGGGCGATCTGTGTTTGGTTCCTGCGGTTGGATTTTCGTGGCATTGTTTTCTGCATAAAACTGATATCGAAACAAAACTAAGTAAAAATTAATTTCAAACTATAAAATTAAATATATAGAACAGTAATATATAAATAATATGAGTGCATATCCAATAATAAGCACGGTGTTTTGTTTTGTTTTAAAAAATTATCGGCATGCAAGTGATCCAATTTTGTCGACACTTCCCGTGTGAAAACCGGTGCAAATGATGGTTTGTATCTGGTATCAAAATGACCGGTATTCTAAATACTATTGATTACATGTATAATTTTTTACCCAATCGGTGTGGGATGCGATTCTGTCAATTTAATTTACAGGGTGTAAACTGGCTCAGCACCACCCATTTCATTTTGACCTTTCACAATAAGAATGTCAAGAATTTCGACGTTTTAATTTGTTTTGATGGGTTAACGATTGTTGTGATGGTTTAGAAAAATCAATTATCCTTCTAATACATAAGAATTTTTATACAGTTTAAGTTAAAAAACCCATTTAATTAATGATTTATTACGATAAACACGAAATGCAAATTCTACGAGGTGACGATAAGGCGACACCTAGTGACCAAAATTGAATTATTCCCCTTGAAAGGCCCTGAAGATAAAACCGCGGGTTTAACGGAAAATATCGAAGCTGGCCGTCCTACTGTACGTATAATATTTAATATTTAACCATTGAACAGCATAGCTATGCGCAGTTATTGGATTGTAAATGACATGGCCTTGTCAGGCAAAAAGAATAACGCGCGTTAGCGCGTTATGATTTGTTTTCCTGGCATAGATATGTCATTTATAAACCAATAACTGCCATAGCTATGCTGTTCAATGTTTATATTTACGTTCTATTAATTATTAATTTTTTTTTTTTTTTTTGAATTTTTGTCACATAAATTTGAATTTTCCCGCCTTCAACGAGAAGCGGGGTCAACTATTGGAACAGCGTAACAATGTAAACAATATATAGTACAACATGAAAAAAAATTATGGAACTCGCAAAAATTATGAAATATATTTATTAACCATCATATTGTTTAGCACATTTTATATAAAACATCAATTTAGTCACTTTTACAGCAATTTTACGAAATTATTTAAAAAAAAAAAAAAAAAAAAAAAAAAAAAAAAAAAAAAAAAAAAAAAAAAACCGAATTCCCTAAGGCGGATGACGAACAAGTGAACAGTCTCGAAGATTTGACACGAAAATGATGTTTCACTCTCGCTGTCATTTTTGGAAATTCAAAAGTGCAGTGCGAGAAATTGGAATCTACGTAGAAACCAGGAGTGAATTAATTGGATGACGGAATGTAATCTGCTGTGGAAAGTCATAGTTTCTGTCATTATTATTTGTAGAACTTGTGGAACTGACCACATGATGCGACCCAGATTGTGACCCATTTAGGCGCGGTACACTGATTCAGTGTTTAAATTTTTTGCAGGGTGAGTTAATTCTGACAATGAGTTACTATGACGATTTTTCTGTTGTGTTGAGACAGTTCTGTTGTAAGATTGGGAGAAGCTTCTAATTTATGGTTCGACATAAGCATTATGTGCCGAGCTTCGTACCCCAGGTCATTGAGATGCTGAAAGGCCGTCACCCGCAAACAGCGAGGAGTGTATTTAGTTTCAACTTTTGCAGCATGGCATATGTCGGATAAAAACGGGCAAATGTGCGTTTTAAAAGTGATTTGAACATGAACCATATATCAGACTCTTCAGGACCAGCCATGGCTTTTTATTATATAGACTGAACAAACTTTGGGATTTTTTGTCAGTTTTATCGAAGCACTGAAAACAGCGGTTTAACATTTTTACAGGACAGTCGACCGTCTCAGTTGCATATAGAGCCTATGTATATTCTTTTTTAACATCTGCTATTTTCGTCTGTATGAGATATCTCCCCTCTGTAAATTTTTTGGTTGTATTTCATGTTTTTAAGTTACATATTATCCGGACTCGTCAATGTGAAACTCAGTTATGACTGTGGTTTTAACTGGTGGTGAAATTCCATAGCTCGGGGAATAAAATTTATAGAACAGATGGTTCCATGCACAATCTTTCAGTATTATGGGAGAAATGAGGGTACTTTTTAGATGATTGGAAATTTTCCGTTGTGTATTTAATTCAATACATAATTTAAAATTAATAATTTTTTTTCTCAGGCTGTGTTGTTGTTTTATGAAACTTCTTAAAACTAGTCCAGAGAGTGAAATATTCATACGCACACTGTAATGATCATGTGATCAATGTCAGTTATTGTACCGTATTTGCCACACGTCTCAAACATGTTTATATAGTAAAGTTGCAAAGCAAATGTAAATATTTACAATTATTTTGCAACTTCATAAAGACACTGCTCCACGTGCTCAGTGACGTCACGGCTATGCGGGAAAGTTTGTCAAACGTTGTGTACTCTGAATTTAGGTACAGTTTGTTTTACAATCAATACAAAGGCGATTGTACAGATAATGAATAAAAAATAAACTTTAAATGCAAAAAAAAAAAAAAAATAAATAATAATAATAATAATCATAATAAATAAATAAAAATAATAATAATAATAAAAACATCGCCAAAAGAGCAAAATGCAGTCAACGTTACATTGTTTATAACGTACTTGCCACCTGCATGCAAGTTCTTTGTGACGGGTATAAACTTGGAAAATAATGTACTATAGTGGCCATAGATCTATACCAAGTTTCCGTTAGTAGTTAAACTAGAGAATTTTCAACTTTCCAAAAACAAACTATAAACTTTATTTTTGCTACTATAGCTGACAAAAAAGCACAAGTTCACATGTTTCCACAACTTCCTTCGCACACAATCCCCAACATATTTTAACAAATTTCCCACCACCTGGCAACACCGCCTCATGCTCTACCAATGTTAATTCACAAGTATAATTTTCAATGACATTCATTCATTCATTAATTCATACATTCATCGTTTTTTAAAAATTATCTAAAAAGTAATTGTTCAATCAGTTATAACTTGAAAATGTAATTAATGTTCGTTTTTATTTTATCAAATTTAATAGATTGATCAGTGGGCGGGGTCAGATAGCCAAGACTGTTACAAATGGGCGGGGTCAGATGTCAATTTTAAAATAAATAAATTAAATCCAAATTATACAGCATCAGTTAAATATGTAACTTGGGACACGACCTTTATAGCATTTATAACGCCCACTCACGATGTATAACCATTACACTTTTGTTTGTATAATTTGGAATAAGCATTATAAATCGTCACACTATGTATGTCCCATTTAACTTAATATATTACTATTTTTATTAATACTTGTACAATATATACTATGCCTATATGTAAATCCCGTTGTACTGTTATTACTGCTGTATTTATTATTATGAATGTTGATACTACATTCAATAATATTGTGATTATTGCTGCCATTTCATTTAGATACTTTTTTCAATTAGTTTTTTTTCATTGTATTTGTGAATCCTGTATGCATCTTTTGTGTCAATAAACAAACATTATGAAAACTGTTCCTACATTTTGGGAGAATAAAAGCTTTCCTAGGCCCTAATCCTCTTTTTTTCTGCTACATGAAATATACGTTATTGCATGTATTTAGTTTGCTGCTGTTGGATCATGCGTATAAAATCTGAAATCATACTAACACATTACAAGAAAAGATGTCGGGTAAAACTTTAATATAACGTTTGTTAAATGATTTTTATTTATCATTAATTTGGATTTTATACAAAGAGAAAAGAAAATCGGATGTTAAATAATTAACAGTTACTTTTTCATTCTTAAACGAATTCGAAGCTATGTCAAATAAACAAAGTTCATCCTCCTGATTTATATCTGAAACTATAAACAGAATGGAATTTTTGTGTTGCAAAAGTTGTCTCTCCCTGCCTAGGTTTGCATCTTACTCTACCAGAGTCTGTCGGGAGAAAGTCTGTCAGCTTTATAATAGTTTTATATTAGCTTCACAAAAATAGTAAAATTTCTTAGAGTCGGTGGATTCTCACATTCAAGAGTAGTAGCAAAGTAGAGTTGAAAGGCAAACACTTAGACAAAAAGCAACGTAACATCTGGAACTCATTCACGATTTCAATATATACCTAAAGAGTAAATTTTTTTTTAATCGGTTAAGATATGTAGACTTTGAAGTGGTAGGAAAGACTTGTTTTTTTGTCACAATTCTATCAAAAGTCGAACAATGGTAATCGTCAAACTCATTCAATATAACATCAATTGATACTCATATACAATAAGTTTGATTTAAATTGGCCACGAAACGCTTGCTGGATAGCGGTAACTTTCGCAACTCGCTCAATAATATAAGTGTTTTGTCAAAGGAAAACACGCTTTGTTTAAAGGACGTCCCTTTTCATAAATCTTGTCATCTTATGGGGTGAAGTTAAAGTTTAATTCGAATTCATTGATTGTAGGGCGAAAAAGTTTTTAAAGATCAAAAAAAAAAAAAATAATAATAATAATAAATTAATAAATTAATAATAATAATAATAATAATAATAATAATAATAATAATAAATAATAATAATAATAATAATAATAATAATAATAATAATAATAATAATAATAATAATAATAAATATAAATAGATAAAAAAATGTTGATTTTTCAGTCAGGATATTTTTGTTTTTAGTCCATTTGACAAAATTTGGCAAAATGAAATATATTTTGTGAAGCGTGCTTTTTTGTCATAATTTGTAATTGCGTTACGCTCTACTTTACCTTTTTTACGTATTTTTTATACCTTTCTATTTAACTTGTAATCAATGTTTGTCTATTATTCATGTCTATTAATTGTAAAGAAAAAATTCTCTTTTTTATTCTCCAGTGAAATATTAGCTCAACAGCTACTTAGTATTTGATCGTTATCATTTCATATGGATTTGGTTCATCAGACAAACCTTAAAATCTTCTTTTTTTACTATTTATAAGTTAGTTTATAGTAATGCTTTGGAGTAGCGATGTGAAAGAAGTATTTTCCACTATACTGTCGTGTATGTATAACAATCCTTATATTTAGAGAAGTTTTGTTTTTTATTTTTTATTTAACTATATTTTAATTTAATTTTTTATATTATTATTTTTTCATTTTCTTTATTTCACGCATTTTTTAAACATTTTTTTATTTATTTCACGTTATATTCTATTTCATTATGGATTTTTTTTATTTTGTTATGTTCGATTTTATTTTTAATAATCTTATTTTTTCATTTTAATTATTTCACATTATTTTCTATTTAATTTCTAATATTTTTTCATTTTTTTCACGTTCTGATCTATTTTATTTTTAATAATTTTTTTTTTTTTTCATTTTAATTATTTCACGTTATTTTCTATTTAATTTCTAATATTTTTTCATTTTTTTCATGTTCTGATCTATTTTATTTTTAATAATCTTATTTTTTTTCATTTTAATTATTTCACGTTATTTTCTATTTAATTTCTAATATTTTTTCATTTTTTTCACGTTCTGATCTATTTTATTTTTAATAATTTTTTTTTTCATTTTAATTATTTCACGTTATTTTCTATTTAATTTCTAATATTTTTTCATTTTTTTCATGTTCTGATCTATTTTATTTTTAATAATCTTATTTTTTTTCATTTTAATTATTTCACGTTATTTTCTATTTAATTTCTAATATTTTTTCATTTTTTTCATGTTCTGATCTATTTTATTTTTTATAATCTTATTTTTTTCATTTTAATTATTTCACGTTATTTTCTATTTAATTTCTAATATTTTTTCATTTTTTTCACGTTCTGATCTATTTTATTTTTAATAATTTTTTTTTTTTCATTTTAATTATTTCACGTTATTTTCTATTTAATTTCTAATATTTTTTCATTTTTTTCATGTTCTGATCTATTTTATTTTTAATAATCTTATTTTTTTTCATTTTAATTATTTCACGTTATTTTCTATTTAATTTCTAATATTTTTTCATTTTTTTCATGTTCTGATCTATTTTATTTTTTATAATCTTATTTTTTTCATTTTAATTATTTCACGTTATTTTCTATTTAATTTCTAATATTTTTTCATTTTTTCACGTTCTGATCTATTTTAATTTTAATAATCTTTATTTTTTCCAATCTATTTATTTCATGTTTTGATCTATTTAAAAGAGCATCCGTGAAGACATTTGGTAGTACACTAACGCCATTTAGTTTGGTCAGGATGTAATTTGATCGTTTTTTTTTTACCGATTTATTCTTAAAATGCTTAATTGTAATTCAATCTTATTACCATAACAAAAAAGATTTAATTTAAACTAGATTATAAAATTTATAAATTTCACATTAACGGAATTCAAATCAACCGTAGACAAAGTTATGAAATTGAAAGAGATGAGTTGGGTTATTATGTTAAACAGTCAATTTTTACGATCATTTCTAGGTTGGTAAAGAAAACAGAAGCGCTTTGACAAAACCACCTATATTCTACAAGGGATCCGCCAAGCTTTCTCACTCAAGATCTACCCATTTGAGAATCAAACTTACGTGATTGGATTTGCTGAAATCTTCAATTCTGTCTTTTTGACTTGACTACCACCTAGATCAGAAAAACAAAGATATTGATAGAATATAATTTTTCTACAATGCGTTTTTGAAACAAAACGTTCAAATACCGTCATATCAATTATAAAGATTACGATAACAATTCAAAGCTGATCGACGTCCCTTAAATGTATTGAATGAAAAGTGTAAGAAGAATTTGAAATAATTGAGAATACTATTTATTGATTCTTTGGTCCAGTTTAGAGTCCAGCTTATAAAATTTGTAAATTAATAAACATTTCTTGGTTTAAAAAACATAGCTTTTGTTTAAATATGAACGTTTTTTCAATTAATATTGTGAATGTCCGAATACAAAAAAGATAAAAATGGAAGAACAAATAAGATACAGTAATAGTTTTGTTTTATGTATCTATTCACACAATTTGTTGCTTGTTAATTAAATATATAACTTAAATAATTTTCTCATGTAGGTAAATTACAAATTACGCTACTTACTTAGGAATGGACTACCAAAGTACTGCATATCAGTCTTTACGTGGAAAAACGATTCTGATTGTTGGAGAGGTCGTCAACCGTAAACGATATGTATGGGATGTAGCAAGACAATATGATATAAAGGTAATGTAATTTATATATAGTACATTTAATCTTTTTTTGTCCTCAAAAATGAATGGTAAAAATAACATTTAAAATATGAAAACAAGTTCTTTTCGTTTCTATAAGTAAAAAAAAATATGTAACATAATACTAGTAAGTAGGACATTTCATATTGTGGTTAAGTCTAGTGAATGCAAATTTCGGTGATTTTTGTGTTTCATTTCTTTGTCGGCATCTCACATTTTGATCAAGATAATATACATGTTTGTTATCATTTGCGTTCATTCATTTCAAATGAAATAACTGCAAAAAAAATGGTCTTAAATTTAAATGAAAAGGCTTCTACGTCTTCTTTTTACGACGTTATAAGATTCAGATAACGGAATATTAAGAGTGATATTTCTCATTTGTAAGCTTTAGTTATAAAGGTAACGACAATTTGTTTGTTTTGTTTATAGGTTATTTACACTGACACAGACAAAGATGCCAATGCTAGGAATGATGCAGCTCATTTCATTCATTTAGATCTTTCTGATCATACACAAGACGAATCAAATGCCGACATAGTTTTGAATGTACTGAAATCTAGTGGAATCCAAATAGATGGATGTTTGACCTTTAATGATGACTTTGTAGTTCTCGTAGCTTTAATATCAACAAAACTGGGTCTGACTGGTGCAGGTGTGGAGGGGGCTAAAATTACCAAGAGTAAACATGACACATATGCATATTTGCGCCAAGAGCCAGACATACTCGACACTTGCCATTTTGTCGCAGATTCACATCGTATTTGTAACAAAAACGATATATTGTCGGTAATTCAAAAAATTAAACTACCTGCAATTATCAAAACTGAATATGGCTCCGATGCGTACGGTGTCTCCATGGTGACAAACAAAGAGGAATGCTTAAATGTTTTTGAGAAATTGCAATGTCTATACAACTCCCCGGCAGGCAGAGACCCCTCAATTCAATATGCATTCGGAACAAGCCATGGTCGGTCAGTTGTGTTAATGGAGCACATAGGCGGTACAGAACACGATGTAAATATCATTATGTTTAAAGGAATTCTTATAGATGCATTTATCACTGATAATGGGCCTACAAGAAGGATACCTTTTTTGAGACAGCCTCGTCGTTACCAACATGTTTACCAAATGAGAAAAAAGAAGAACTAATTCAGGCGGCATTTCTGTGTTGTACGAAGCTTGGACTTTTAAGTGGCGTTTCAACGTTGAAATGAAAATGACGGAAAACGGGCCTAAATTATTGGAGATTAATCCCCGATTGCCAGGCTACTGCAGTAGAAGTTATATTTTGCAGCTATACGGTGTAGATTTAGTAGTATGTGCATTTCTGATTAGCTGTGGGATTAAACCTGTACTCCCAAATCAACTTCATGCGGATGGTCATATAATGGGCGTCATGTGTGTTGCATCAATTCATGGCCTTGCTCTCAAAACCCCGGAAATAGAAAAGCAAATCAAAATGCTTTCGTTAAATAAGGAAATAGGGTATTTCAGTATTTATGACGAGTCCTTTTTGATAAAAAGTAAAACTGGAATGGATTATTTATGCGGTAATATCTATGTTAAGGAGCACGATCTCGAGGCTGCGAAAAGAAAACTGCTAAAAGTATGTGATGATCTTGGTATAAATACACCAGAATACCCGGTCAGCTATTTTCTTAAAGATTTTAACTCTGTTTGAAGAAAAAAGAGAACATGATACATAATAAATAGACATCAATCATCGGACAGTTAACACAGTGAAAACCATTTAAATCTGAAACATTTATATGTTTCATTAATAGAATTATATTAATTGACTTTATCTTGAAAACAAAACAATACAGGAGTAGTACTCTCTCCTGGAAGTCTCTCGTTTGTGGAGGGACAAATGATTTATAATTCACTATTATACATCCCGAAATATCTATGATTATTCTTTTATTATTTATGTGCTTTCACCAACTCATTATAAACGATAATATTTTATAGAGGTTTTTTTTTTATCTTTATTTATTTATTTTACAATTTAATAGATATTTTGAATTAAAATTTATATAGAGACTGTAACTGAAGTTGTTTAAAATTTACTTTACCGGGGACTGAATGTTTAAGTGAAAAGTCGCAAAGGACAGAATATAAAAAAAAACTATATATTTCAGGGGCATCAACTCTTACATAGATTATCATATGGTCATGAAACGTGCTCCCTTGTCAGGTCTTGTCATGTTGATAATTTATGCAATTACTGTTATTATCTGTAAGTAAAAATTTTCAAGAAAATCGTCAAAAATTGCAAATTTTGAAAAAAAAAAAAAAAAAATCAATATGTAAGGGGCACTAACTTAAATGGTTTATCATACATTCATTAAATTTGCCACTTTCTTTAATTTTGTCATGTTGACCATTTTGCAATTAATTATTATTATTTATCTTTAAAAGGTTTAAAAAACAAAATAGTAAAAACTGAAATTTAAAAAAAAAAAAAAAAAAAAAAAAAAAAAAAAATTCAGACTAAAATAAGGCTCTCGTTAAGGCGCGTCCTGGACAGGACGCAGAAAAGATAGCTTTAGTGTTTAACGCATGGAAAGATCATTATCATGTTTTTTTTTTTTTTTTTTTTGAGAAAATTTTTCACTCGATGATCAAGTTAGTCGGTAACAACAGTGATGATATCGGAAACGGAAACGCTAATAAGTGGGATTCATATTCCTAATTACCTGTGATATGCTTATCTTCACACCTTGAGACTTGTCTGTCTTCAATCATGTCACCATTCGTAACCAGGTAGGAAAACGGGACACGTGGTTTAATATTGTATACACAGGTAATTAATAAAATAAAAACCATTGTTTGGGATGCGAAAAGTATATGACAGATTTAAAATACTGTTTTAGATTTAAAATACGTGTAACTGTTTTTTACACATACTATTTCTAGATCGCCGCGAATAGGCACGGTATTTCCATTCTTTAATTTAAACGGACAACTAAAAAATTAGGAAATATTAGTGGTACCGGTGTTGTCAAAAGCCTAAACATGCACGTACATACAAAAGCTGTGCCATGTTAAAAGCTCACATGACGTATGACCAGGTGAGATAATAAAAACAACAACAACAACAATAATAATAATAATAATAATAATAATAATAATAATAATAATAACGCCATTATGGACTGGGTTAGATTAGATTAATGATGCTTCACGCCCCATTCAGGATTATTTCAGTACCGTCAAGGCTATCAGCTCTGGGATGGTGTAGGAAACCTGAGTGCCTGGAGAAAACCGCAAACCTTCGGCGAGCAATCTGACAAACATTCTCAAACTTAAATGTGCCCCATTGGGATTTGGGTCCAGGCTGTTAGAGGCACTGTTATCTGTAAGCGCGCCTGACCACTCGGTAACTGAGGCCCCGATGCCTTAATGAAAAAGGGAGATAATGATTAGAGAAAGATTATAATCACCATTGTTCATGAAAGTTTTTTTTTTAAAGTTTGTAATGAAATATGTCTAAACATTTTATATGTGTGCTTATGTTTGAATATAACGTAAAATTAAACACGATTTGATAACTATCTGAACTATCTATATTATTTTCGCACAAAGATCACAATTATCCGTGGCCTACATCATATATAACATTGACACCAAGATTTAAATATAATATGTATAAATTATTAACTATTTATTGACTCTTTGATAACTAGAACCGTGACCGAATTGCTAGGTAATCGTAAACACACCAACATGCTTCAACACACTTGTTGTTTCTATACCATCAAAGAAACGAGTCAACAGAACTAAATAAAACAAAATACAAAATAGCAAAAAGGTTTGTTGCGAAGAAATATTTATTTCAGAGAATGATAACTAGATTAATGCTTTAATCGGGTAAAATAAATGATTATCTTTGATTTTCGTTTCTATAAAGCACTTTTGAAAGTAGGGTAAAGGGGGAACTGGATAAATAGGCTTTAGAACCATAGGACCAACGGAAAAAAGCCACTTAAACATTTATATGAGAACTGCCATAGCAACTTCAATCAATACAAACACGAACAACAGAACCACCCAACTTGTTTTATAAATAAGTAACTATGAACACACAGGTGCAAATGTTTTATAGGAAACAAATATTTTAATTCAATTTAGGAAACTTAAGCTAAAAACTGGTTGATTAAGGATCAAACGATACAGAAATGGGTATAGTAATGTTTGGTCCGTCATCGATTCCCTTTAGTGTTAACAGTCAGACTTCTTATGGTGTTTGTCTTATAACATTTTATTTTACCTCTATATATATTCTTGTTTTATCTTTTTTCAACAAAAAGTATGAAAATTATCATTTTGATAGTTTATAAGCATTTTAGACAAGCTCACGATAGGTTGCAATATTT
Organism: Tegillarca granosa; assembly: GCA_029721355.1. Taxonomy (NCBI): domain Eukaryota; kingdom Metazoa; phylum Mollusca; class Bivalvia; order Arcoida; family Arcidae; genus Tegillarca; species Tegillarca granosa. The sequence continues at coordinate 2,936,504 of CM056599.1, forward strand.
CCTTTTCCATACACTGTTATCTGGAAATTGCATCGTATTTTTATAGAAGCTCTCTAAAATTTTGCAATTTAACTAAATAATAACTTATACTTGTGATAAAGAAACGTTGAATTTTTTTATTTCATAAGTCTCAAATAGGTTTCTAGAGTCAAATAATTCATTTATGGCCAGAGCCGTGACCATTTGTCTGGTAGTAACATATTAAACAAACATGCCAGTCCTTGTCCAAACCACAATCCCCCCCTCCCCCCCCCCCCAAAAAAAAAAAAAAAAAAAAAAAGAATTTGAAAGCTATCTGAAATATTCTCTGAAATATAAATAATATACTATAATGTACCATACATATGTAGGTATAAAGTCATACAAAGAGTTATTATTGAAAAGCATCATTATTCCGAAAAAGCCATCAAAAATGAATTTAATACTATACACTGGTTTAAAGATCAATGACTTTTGAAAATTAACCAAGTGCATTGAAGTTTATAGTTTTTTATACAATCTACAAATGGTGTTGTTTGTTAACTTTTTTTAACATTTTTTATTGAACCTAGCTTAAGGTAAATATTACTAAACAATCCTGTATATTAATGGCCTTAGAATATATTCATAAATATTCATGAGTTTATCAATACAATCTGCTATGTCATCATATAAACATACTTTGATCTCTCATATTTTTATAAGAGGTATGAGTTGGATTGACTAAAAAGCAGTCATGTTCTATACTCACTGTTAAAGGGTGATAAATAATAAATTTTCTTACGCAATTGATGGAGCATAAATTATTGCTAAGACACAATTATCTCCCCATAAATATGATCAAAATGCCACCTAAACATTCACCTGACACATTTGCCATCGCAACTAAAAATTAAACGCAATACCTAGCTTAACAGAATGGGTCAGGTACATACAAAATACATTATTGGGATGAAACAGAACGTGTCAAGTACATAGCAACAAATTTTGGGATTAACAGAACGTTTCAAGTACATAGAAACACATTTTGGGATTAACAGAACGTGTCAAGGTACCACAAACACATATTGGGATTAAAAGAACGTGTCAAGTACACACAAACACATATGGGGTTAAACAGAACGTGTCACGTACACACAAACGACATGTTGGGATAAAAAGAACGTGTCAGTACATTACAAACAACATATTGGGATTAACAGAAACGTGTCAAGTACATACAAACACATATTGGGTTAACAGACGCTGTCAAGTACACACAAACACATATTGGGAGTGTAAAAGAACGTGTCAAGTAGCCTACCAACACATATGGGGATCCGAACAGAAACGTGTCACGTAGATACAACACACTATGGGGGGTAACAGAACGTGTCAAGTACACACAAAACACATATTTGGATAAAACGAAACGTGTCAAGTACATACAAACACATATTGGGGATGAACAGACGTGTCAAGTACATACAAATACCTTTTGGGATTAACAGAACGTGTCAAGTACACAACAAACACATATGGGATGACAGAACGTGTCAATTACACACAAACACATATTCGGATGAACAGAATGTGTCAAGTACATACAACATATTTTGGGATTAACAGAACGTGTCAAGTACACACAAACACATATTGGGATGAACAGAACGTGTCAAGTACACATAAACACATATTGGGATGAACAGAATGTGTCAAGTACATACAAACATATTTTGGGATTAACAGAACGTGTCAAGTACACACAAACACATATTGGGATGAACAAAATGTGTCAAGTACATTTAAACACATATTGGGATTAAAGAACGTGTTCAAGTACACACAAACACATATTGGGATTAAAAGAACGTGTCAAGTACACACAAACACATATTGAGATTAACAAAACGTGTTAATTAGTTGACCATAAACATGCAGGTTTAAACATTCGATAGGAAACAAGTATTGTAATTCGATTATTATATAAAAAAACGCATATATATATATATATATATATATATATATATATATATATATATATATATATATATATATATATATATATATCCCTTTTATACTTTTCAAACAAGAAGTATGAAAATTGTCATTTTTGATAGTTTGTAAGCAATTTTAGACAAACTCATGGTATGTTGCAATATTTCCTTTTTATACACTTTTAATAGGAACTAGCATCGTATTTTTATAGAAGCTCTCTAAAATTTTCAAAATCAACTAAATTATAACCTAAGCATGTAATAGCGCTAATAGCATTGTCCTTTTCCGAAAAACATAACCTTTGGTGCATACGCATAGGTATATTGTAAGGAACTTCTATTTTATTGATCAAATTGTTTATAAAATGTATATTTGTAACCCAGATAAACCTTATATCTTTATTATTTTTTATTGGTATTCACTATATTTACAATAATAATTACTTGATCACATCAAATGTATATTAAATGGCTTTTCAGAGAGAGAGAGAGAGAGAGAGAGAGAGAGGAGAGGAGAGAGAGAGAGAGAGCATTCTACAAATTGTGATTGTTCATAACTAATTTTATGACAGTTGTTTACACAAAGCAGTATAATAATTACATAATCATGAGACTTCTTGAAAATTTAGAAAAAGTCACTTATATGACATAATATAATGGAATTATTGTCATTTTCTGAAATGTTCGCATTTTATTTTTCTTTATGCAATGTTTTTCTATATTGGTACAAATCTGACAAAATTTGTTTAAACCTTTTCAGTGATAACTTAACACAATTGGATTTATAAATAAAATTATTAACGTGCATTTTAATTAAGTTTTAAACTCTGTTAATGCATGTAAAACTTCCAAAGATAAAAAACAATTTGGTAAAATCTAAGAAAATACAAGTTAATTGAATAAATTTTCTGAAAATTTTTAAACATGTTCACTTTCCAAAAGGTGAATAACTGTTTTTTCTCTTCTTTGTTTACAAAAGGTACATAATAAAATTGTTTATACAATAATTTTACAAAGTATACATAAGTATTAGTACCGATAAATTAATAATAAAACACAGAAGATTAATTGATATATCATTTATTACCGTGAAAAGGGATATATAAGATTATTATAAATAAATCTAGTTATTTTTGATGGACGCAATTCAGCAATATAGCTTTCGCACAAACACGTTTTCTTTCTGTTGTTTACATGTAAGACTTCCGCGCATGACGCAAGCTGACAATTAACATATTATCGTATTGACCCAAGCTTTTAGGATTTCCATTTATTATGGGCAAATAGAGATCTTGCGTTTAAAACGTATAACGCATACGTATTTAAGTATAGCACATGTATATTGAAAATCAAAGTACTGTGATGCTTGAATTGCATCGTTCATTTTATACATAAGCATTTTGATATAGTAATACACTGATGTGTAGACTTTTACGTATAACAGGATGCAATCGCAATGACTATTTCTGTTTATTGGTTGGTTGTAATGCTGTGTAATGTCGCTTCAAACAATTTGTCAGCTAGTTGCGACGAAAGCAGTTATATCAATCGCTAACAATTAATCTCATCGAAAATGAAATGTGCGAATGTTTTATGGTCTGCCTTGTATTAGCGTGTACACTTTTATGTCCTCACTCACCGAGTAAAACATACCACATCCCTAGTCACATTTTACTGATACCGGATTTGCCAGTTGACAATACGTCAGACGAAGAGGCAGTATCTTAAATTTTAATATCTTATGTTTGGCCCGGCCGGCGCTTGCACCCGCGACCCTCCGCTCTCGAAGCGAAGCTCTCCAACTTGGCCACTGGGGCGGTTAATTAATTTGTAGAAGATGAAAGACTGAAGGAAACCCCTGCCTTCTGATCTTATATAAATTTTCTTTAGTTGAAACAAACACATGAATAGACATGTAGCTATAGTATTTTCCAAGCACATTCTTAAATGATAGTATAATTTTCTTAAAAAGAAAAGAAAATAAGTCTGGTATTAATGCAAAATTAAACATTTACAAATATTTTTGAAAAACAACGTAAACCCACAACTTTTTAACCAAATTAAATCTGTGTGTATTTATTCCTATACTTTTAATCATTGAAAACCCGATGTCCGGCGTGAAATTTATACCTTCATTTATACATAAATTGATGTATAAATGAAGCACTTGAGAGAAGATCTTCAAAGCCAAACGAAATTTACTGATTTTTATACCTTTCTTTTACCGTAAAATTCGTGGTACGACATTCGAATAAAAAGATAAATAAAAATAATTAAATACTCGACTGAGGTCGAGATGGAGAAATTTCGACCTCGACAAAGCCTAGTTTAAGATGAAAAATCTGACCACTCGATCGGGATTTCTTCTTGACCTCAAACTCGTAATCGATTCTCTTTGTCTTAGCCGGCTTGAGAAAAGCTACACGCGCGCAACACAATACTTGGACGTTATTTGTTCACAAGCATAAATTACGTCATAGAAAGCAACTTCGTTAACTACTATTTCGGATGACACCAAAACAATTTTGATGAATTATCTTATATTTTTCAAGTAAGCGGGTCAAGGATTGCCGCGTAATTAATAAGGTCTGGCCTTTATTGCATCGACATTTTGAAATAAAATTCGGTGGCCGTCGCATCGCGAATGATTAATATGTAAAGTGCAAAAATTTTAGGACTATAAAGAGTTATCGCGTGTATGTTGAACACTTTGTTCAAGTCCACAAATAACCGATGGTGAAAATGAATAGTTAGTGAATGAAAGTTCCTCAAAACGGTTCATTAGTTGAACCAGCGCAAGAAAAAATGGTTTGCCATTGTTCGTTAACAAAGCGCGGTCAAGCATATTAGACCTAATCCCCAAAAAGGTGACAAGACGGTATATTTTCAATAAGACGGCTAGCCCTGGGCGCTCACCTAAAAATGATGTACATTTAGCTCGATTTTGGCCATCTATAGCTTCTATTGATGTATAGAATCTTATTCACCTATGAGCAACGTTCAAACTTGAGGTAGTTTTATCAAGGGAATCATTTTGAATGAGGAACAAATAGTACTGATATTGTTGCTTCTCGATTGTAAACAAGTTTGTTTTACTATTTAACTTGGAGACCTACTTGTTTGTCTAACATGTTCAATGTATTAAATTGATATAGCTTGTCAAACAGAATCAGTTTGAGCAAGTACAAAGACAGTTGTACGTACTATGTGACTTTTACAGTGTTAATAAGGTTTATCTTTAATAGTTTTTGTTATGAATATCATGTGGGGAAATTTTGATGAAATTTAAAACTAAAACGATGGTCTCTAGAGTGTTAACAATGAAAAGTTGAAGCACGATGAAAAATACAGATCAGAATAGCTCACTTGAGCACTTTGTGCTCAGGTCAGCTAACAAAGGTTTTTCTAATTTGATCTAGTGACCTAACATGGCCCATATACAAACTTGAACTAGGGTTTGTCAAAAGGATCATTCTGGGCAACTTTGAAGAAGATTAGAAAAATTTTTGACTTTAAGGGAGTTAAAGGGTTTTTTTCCTATAATTTGACCTAGTGACCTACTTATAGACCAAAAACGGCCCATACAAAAAAATTAGCTAGCTTTTGTCAAGAGGATTAATCTGAGCAAGTTGGATAAAGATTTGTCCAAAATTGGCGCCTCAAGGTTGTTATCAAGGGTTTTTTTTTCTGTATTTCCATCTACGTATTGACCAAATTTGACCATATATAAACTTAAGGTAGTTTTTTCGAGACAATCATTCTGAGTAAGTTTGATGATGATTGGGTATAAATTTTGATATCAAGAGTGTTTACAAGATCTTTCTATAATTTGACCTATTGACCTAATCATTGACCCAACATGTCCGTAAATGCACTAGAGCTAGCTTTTGTCACAACGATTATTCTGAGTAAGTTTGATGAAGATTGGTTTAAAATCAGGGTCTCAAGGGTGTTTACAAGGCTTTTCTATAATTTTATCTAGTGACCTACTTATTGACCCAAATGGCCCATATACAAACTTGCACTAGCTTTTGTCAAAAGGATTATTCTTAGCAAGTTTCATAAAGACTGGACTACTATACCTAATGACCTACTTATTGACCAAACATGACCCATATACAAACTTGGTCTAACTTTTGTCAAGAAGATTATTTTGATCAAGTTTGATGAAGATTAGATTTAAATAAGGGCCTCGGTAGTGTTAACAAGGTTTTTCTATAATTTGACTTAGTAACCTACTTATTGAACCAACATGACCAATATACGCACTTGAGCTAGCTTTTTTCAAGTGATTGTCTTTGGGCAAGTTTTAAGTAGATTGGATAAAAAATGTGGCCTCTAGAGTGTAAACAATGGATAGTTGACGCACGAAGGACGAAAGACGACACATGAGGCAAGACGGACAAGACCCGAAAAAATAGCTCACTTGAGCATTGTGTGCTTAGGTGAGCTAACAATGTTTTCTCTAATTTGACCTTGTGACCTACTCATTGACCTAACATGGCCCATATATAAAGATTATTGATTTTTGAATCATTTGAAATTATCGTTCGTTCTTCATAATGATTGTGGATGCGACGACAACAACAACAACGATGATGATGATGATGATGATGATGGTGATGATGATAAATATTGTGGTGGTATTTTAGGTGGATGCAGTAGCATGAAACTTCCATTTTTAAACATAATTTTGATTTTACTTTAAGACAAATAACTTGAATCATTTATAAACACAATTTGTAACAAAAGTATCTGTATTATAATTGTAAATTCCTTAAAGTGTTCCCCGGTGTCTTTATAAACTGATTGCCATCTTCTTCTTTATACCAATTATTATTCAATCTGTTAAAACTTTGGACACTGAATTGATGTGTTTACCACTAAAATCATTTATTACTGTGATGTTGATTTTGTGAGCTAGCACTTTAACAAAAAGAATAAGAGGGTATAATTAGCCCTTACGCTCACATAAGGATATGTCGAAAATTGTTTGCAAAATGCAATAAACAATATATGAATTACAGAAACTTTTTCAATTTTTTAAAGTTTAAAACTGCTACATTACCCAATCAGACTGTAGTAACTATAGTACAATAAATAATTTCCAAATCATTAACCATTTCAGTATACTTATGCGGCAATGTCCTTGATCTTTGAACCTATATCCCTGAAACATTTTAAAAATAATTGAATATTTTAAGATACACGTCTATACACAAAGGCTTCTTATGCAACTATGACCTGAACCTTTGACCTTGAAACATATATCACAATGATCTTCATATCAGTATCATATGGAAGATACCATCAACAAAATGTTTTTGATAGACAACATATTTGTCCTTTTTTAGCAAAAAAAAAAAAAAAAAAAAATAATAATAATAATAATAATAATAAAATAAAATAAATAAATATATAAAAAAATTAATCGGTATACCAATGGGCACATACTGTGCAATTTTGCTTGCTGAATTGTTTCTTTATTCATACGAATCAGAAGTATTACAGAACCTTGTCAAATCTGGAGAGACGACTGTCGCTAAATCATTCAACTCCACATACAGATATATAGATGACGTTCTATCCCTAAATAATCCCAAATGGAGAACATGTGAATGCCATCTATCCAAGTGAGCTTGAAATAAAAGACATGACGGATTCTTGTGCTTGTTCCACTTTATATATGGACTTTTACCTCAATTATGACACCCACGAAAGGTTACTTCTGAAGGTATACGACAAACGTGATGACTTCAATTTTTCTATTGTAAACGTTCCGTGTCTTTGCAGTAACATCCCTGCTTTTCCTGCGTATGGTGTATTTGTTTCACAGTTAATACGCTATAGAAGAGCTTGTTTTCACTACGGGGACTTTCTACAACGTAACAAACTGCTTGCAATTGAATACAACTCAAGGATATTGTACGCCTAGGCTAATCAAGGCCCTTAAAAAGTTTTACGGCCGTCATCACAATATTAATGATAAGTATAGAGCCACTGTATCCAAACGTATATTGTATATATTTGACTTACTATAGTTCCCTTTCCTTTTATTCCCAAATTTGACTTTGCACGTGACGGGTTTTGTAGACAGGAGGTGCTTACCCTTCCGGAGCACCCGATCTCACTTCCTTGATGGAAGTTCACGTGTAAAATTAAAATTCGCCAGTTTCCAAAGTTTTAATCTTTTTTGGAAGGGGAGGATTGTGATTTGGATATAGACTGATATGCTTGTGTTTTATTTATGCTTACAGAAAAAGTTCATATAAGCAATTTTAGATTTCTTATGCAGCCATAACTTTGACCTTTGAAAGTATGACCACAAATTAAATATCGAAATGATCGTATAATCGATACCTACAATATTCTAACAACATAACTCTATAAAAAGTTTATTGATATCACATCATTTTTTTCTTTCATCATCGGTTTCAGAGAAGAAATTTTTCAAGCTTTTGCACCCTAATGTCACCTTGCATTAGTTTTATTAGCCATGGTCACGTCATGAACAATTCTGAATTTCACCTGCCTATACATGCTTCTGACCAAGTATCGTTGAAATTTGTCCAGCAGTTTTGGTTGAGAAGTCGAATATAAATATTAACGAGGCATGCATGCACATTTACACGCTGCGCCATGCAATAATTCGACATGCATATTTGACACAAAGCTAAATATTCACATTACGAAGAAAATTAAATTATTTAAAAGGGTTTCACTAAATTCAGACATACTTGTGTTTTCCTTTCCTTTAGTGGCTTTATTGATTATTAATGTATATTGCTATATAATTACAAACAGCGCGTGATGTCCGAATTTATTGTGTTTTAATCGGTCGATGTATTCTGTATGTGACAATGTGCAATAATCATGCGGGTTAGGGTAGAAAACCCTTGAATGGTCCATTCAGCTGTAGGTAAGATAGCTATTGTTAGAACGTTAACCACAGTATATTCCCTTTTGCTGTCAAGCTAGCAGACGATATTACCTGGCGAGCGAAAATGATAAAGACTGTCATGCGCAGTTCTATTTTCTTAACCCGTATGATTTTTCAGCGATATATTTCCGGAACAACTGTTTGTGTGTTTTACCATATTAAATCACCGCAAGGATTTTAAAAAGCTGTGCATTTTATACTCCAGCTAAGATGGCATTTATTTTGTTGTCAGTTAATTACGACAAAATGCATACGTCATAACGGTATGTAACACGCTACAAAATTTTTTGATATCTCTTCATAAACCTTGAAAAACTAGTGCTACGGCAGACGTGAATCAGACAGTAGTGCTACGGCAGACGTGAATCAAACGGTAGTAAAATCAAATGAATGACCTTAAATTTGCTGTAAAACAAATCCGTCTGCAACTTACTGCTGGCTTGCATAGCTGCATACGGCGAAGAATTTCGACATTTTTTGTTATGTTCGTTATTCCTCAAAGCAATAGAAATTCCATCCGATGATGCCCCTCTACGGTGTAAAATCCCAACTGTTTACTTGCAAGCATGTCGGTTTTTGGCAGACAATTTGTTATCCGTCATCGTCGGGTTACACTTCAATAACTTTGCAAAAATTGAAAAACAATCCTTAAAACTTTTTTTTTTAAAATCACGGACTAAATATTTAATGCATCATTTATTTTCAACTATTTGACCTATATTCTCAATACACGATAAATGTTCATTACGTTACATGCATGACCTGTTCTTTTCCGATTCACACACTTTAATGTCCCCAGCTAATGTAATACATGAATAAAATTGTAAAATATCACGAAAAGTGTGTTTTTAAAAAAGAAAAATCAGATGAATTAATGTTCAAAACCTTAATAATTATATTTGTTATATGTCATAAAAGGAAATTGGTATGCGGTATTGAATAATTTAAACTTTTGGATCCAGTTTATTGCTATGAGCAAATAATTTAATGTGTTATTTCACAACAATTCAAAACGTTTGTTAATTTTTGTTGACAATTTATTATATAAAGCACATGTCAAATAAACAAGGATGACCATTCTAAAACTTAATAGAATAGAACATTATATATAAAGTTATAACAATCATAGTGCTGACAGCACTAATGGAAAGGTTGGATAAACATGTGTTATTTTCTCTTACCAGACCAGGTCTGACAGAAGGTTTCAAGGAAAACTGTAAAATTTTTATATAAACCTGATGACTAAGTGAAACAAATTACATATGTAGCAAAACTGGCACACATCGTAATGTTACTTGAAAACAAAATGAATTCCTGTTAATCATTTGTAGTTCAAGATGCAAATGGTAGATCACACCCTCGTTGGGTGAAACGAGTTGCATTCTGTCAAATGAATTCAGGGATGGTAGTAAATAGGCAGTGTTTCGTAACATGTCTACAAAAAGTTATAGTCTTCAAGATAATTAACCATTTCGGTCTTCTTATGCATCTATGACCTTGACCTTGAAATATTTGTCAAAATAAATGTTGTATCAATACAAAATTTCCAGATTTATTGACAAATACATAATATACTATTTTAGCCCTTTCCCAACTAAGTGCCTTGTCATTTCCCCATGTTACCATTTGTGAAAATCTGAAACTAGTTTGTCAAGATTTTAGAAAAGAAATAAATTAAAGATTGATAACAAAATACATGTCATCTTAGTTGCCGGGACTGAGTATAAAATGCTTAACGATTTAAAATCCTTACGGGGATTTAATATGGTAAAACACAACCACACCTAATCCGGAAGTTTATCCCTATAATAATCATGCATGTTAAGATAAAAAATTTTGGAATAATCGCTGTTTTTCAGTCTATTCCCTTATGTTGCAAAGCTAGCAGACCGTATTACCTGAAGGGCGAATTGAGAACGACGGTTCTTGCGCAGTTCGAAGATGGATCGCAATAACTTATCTGAGCTTTTAGCTCAGGTGAGCTAAAAGTACTCAAATAAAATAATTTTATGTAAATTTCAAGAAGAAAACTGCAGTAGACCAAAATAACTAAAACAACAATTAAGACGAATGCTTAGATAAAAATACCAGTATTTAAAAGTGGGAGAACCCGGAAGATCCCTTTTTATCTTCATTATTGGTTTTCTAACTTTTCTGTTTTCACGGATTTAAATTGTCTACGATATCTGAATTTATGGATCTTGCTTTTGTAGGACATATTAGCTTCTTACTTTAAAACTAGTATAATAGTATCACATAGTTTCTATGTATATCCCTTCCTAAATAGGTAAAAATACCCGCTTTAATTGAGTATTCATGTGACCAGTATTAATGAAGCCATATTATCAATTATTACAGCCTATGTAGTGTAGAAATGCAGCGATGAAAGCACAGGGACTGGGGCTCATGAAGCAAAATCTTTTAAATTTATTTAATAATTCATTTCATAAATACTTTAACATTACAATCAACACCCTAAGTAGTTTTAAGCATTACCAAATTTAATTTAACAATCAAGAAGTTAAAGCAATGAGGCATACTCGGACCAGAAAGTTATATTTTGTTTTGCAACCCTGCCGAAAATATGCAAAATGTTAGCATATTCCTTCAATTTGGCATATATACTGGTATTAATCAGAAGCAAACAATTCAAGTATGTAACTTTACAGCCTTTAATTCAGCACTCACTGTTTAATTGACTTAAAAATAGAAAAAGAAAATTAACACCAAAAAAGTTTAATGATGCACACCCCCGTGATATAGAAAAGAAGAGAGGAATAACAATAATCATTAATTCAATGATGCAGAGGCTTGAAAAGGATTTTTTTCTTAATTTTTTTATAATTAGAATACCTTTGTGTTTGGAAAACGGGTCGAGTTGTCAAAAAAAAAAAAAAAACCGACTTGCAGATCACAGGGGTTGTGAGACAATACTTTTCGTTTGTTTGTCGAAAGTGTTGAGTAAAGGAAATTTTTGTAGATATATATTTTCTGTATGTTTGCAAATAAAACCAATAACGTTTGAGTGTATTCAATCAGTAATAGGAATGAGAGTCAGAAACAGCAAATTTGCCATGAAATGCATCACTTATTGTCAGAGATAATCCCAGGCACAACCAAGTCTAAACGAGTTGTCTTTCCTCTTTTCAACTTTATAAAGGTGTTCCGCGATTGTTTTAATAAAAGTTAACCTAAATGTATTCTAAAAATAATTCATGCCAAAAGCAATTGTTGTAAATGTGTTTCAGTAATGAAGATCAACTTGACTCCAGTTTTTCAAAAAATATATTTTTCACTTACTTGTGTTAAATCTTAATCAGAAAATTACTATGACCATAGAATATCGGTATCTCTGCAGAATAAAATGTTGCTGCTAGAGAGATTTTACATGTTATATAGAGGTTCAATAGGGCACAACTGACTGTATATATTACAACTAAGACAGTAGAAAGCTCAAACATCCAGTTTGATTTTTTTAACTGGTTCACAAGAATGAATAGTCCAAATTTCCTCTGACCATACCACACAATATGCCTGGTGACTGTGTGTAGGTTCAGAACAATTTCTATATAAAAACAACAGAATTTTCCGATACCAACTGGTGTCGGAAGGGAGTGGAGTGGAGTAATTGTGTTTTACGCCACAGTCAAGATTCTTTCACTTATTTCGAGGCGGTCAGTTCTGGGATGGTGGAGGAAACCGGAGTGCCCGGAGAAAACCACCGACCTTCGGCAAGCGAATTGACAATCTTTCTCACACTAGGATCTCTCCCGAGTGGAATTCGAACCAAGGCGGTGAGAGGCACTGTGATCCGTTAGCACGCCTCAGACCACTCGACCACCAAGGCTCCTTGTGTTGGAAGGGACGCCGCCTCATTTCGCTTCAAACTAAATTATTAGTAGAACTCTACCAAGGTTATATGATTTGTCTTCCAAAATATTAAAACATTTCAAGATGTCATCGTCACTGGTTTGAGATTCAGACTAGTTTCTTTGGTGATGTTTGAGATTCTGACTAGTTTCTTTGGTGATGTTTGAGATTCAGACTAGTTTCTTTGGTGATGTTTGAGATTCTGACTAGTTTCTTTGGTGATGTTTGAGATTCAGACTAGTTTCTTTGGTGATGTTTGAAATTCAAACTAGTTTCTTTGGTGATGTTTGAGATTCAGACTAGTTTCTTTGGTGATGTTTGAGATTCAGACTAGTTTCTTTGGTGATGTTTGCCGGAATCGTCTTCCATTTTCAAAACAAAACTTCTTGGTCTCGCGAAACTTTTTCATTTAAATATCTTGGGAGATAACTCACTGACATGTCGATCGAGGATGGCAATTTTTTCATATTTCTACTAATATTCTCAGTCTAAAACGGAACGAGGCACCATTTTGGTATTTTGCGACACCAGTTGGTATCGGAAAATCCCGGGATTTTGATATAGAAATTGTTCTGACCCTACACACAGCCGTCAGGCCTAACGTGTGTTATGGTCAGAAGAAATCTAGACTGAAGAATGGAGTGAATAAATTAAGCCATGTTTGCTAAAGCATTTAGGAGATTTTAAAGAATGGTCTAAATATAGCACCCGAGTTGAACGTTTTACTAAAAACGTGTTTTAAGGGAAAAGTTGTCACAAATGTGAAATGGCTATAAATCTACTTGATAAAAATCTAACTCGAAAAAAAAGTCAGTTGATAAAAATTCTATAGCAACCATTTAACATTTATGGCTATTTATTGTATCAACTACTGTCTGATTCACGTCTGCCGTAGCACTAGTTTTTCAAGGTTTTAGAAGAGATATCAAAAATTTTGTAGAATGCCACATACCGTTATGACGTATGCATTTTGTCGTAATTAACTGACACCAAACTAAATGCCATCTTAGCTGGAGTATAAAATGCAGAGCTTTTTAAAATCCTTACGGGGATTTAATATAACACTTATTCCGGAAATACATCGCTGTAATGATCATGCGGGATAGGGTAGAAAATTCTGGAATAGTTCATTCAAGAGTAGGTAAGATCGCTGTTGTTAGACCTACAGTATATATTCCTTTTGATGTCAAGTTGCAGACGATATTACCTGGCCAGCGAAAATGGAAAAGTCGGTCATGCGCAATTGTATTTTCTTAACCCGCATGATTTTTCAGCGATGTATTTCCGGAATGAGTGTTTGTGCCTTTTCCCATATTAAATCCCCGTAAGGATTTTAAAAAGCTCTGCATTTTATACTCCAGCTAAGATGGCATTTAGTTTGGTGTCAGTTAATTACGACAAAATGCATACGTCATAACGGTATGTGGCATTCTACAAAATTTTTTGATATCTCTTCTAAAACCTTGAAAAACTAGTGCTACGGCAGACGTGAATCAGACAGTAGTAGCCATCTTGGATGTCACAGGAAGTTGATTTGTACAAGTCTATCTGTTCTACCTAGAGAACTTCTACATCAAATTTTAATTAAAATGACCTAGATGTTTGAGCGAAAAAGATTTTCAAAAAACATCCTTAAAATAGCACCTTATTTGCATATTCCACTAATAACAACCCAACTAAAAATATATTAAATATATGTTAAATACGTTGTATGACTATACATCTTTTTTCTAAATACCAAATCAAAAACAAATCGGTTGACAAACCTGTATTGACCATCTTTTTTTATATTTAATGTAACAGTGGCCATGTTTAATACCACAGAAAGTCAGTTGTTTCAAACTTTAATCTGCTCCAACTAGGGATCTTCCACATCATATTTGGTACAAATTGGTCTGGTAGTTTTAGAGAAAATTAAATTTTTGACAAGAATGGATGCATGCATGCATGCTTTTCCATAGCATTAGCCAAGCTGTCTATTGGGAATTGAGCTTAAAACCAGGTGAATGACACAGCTTTAGTTCATACAATGATCCATCGACAAGGACATTATTTTTGGTATAAACATTACCAGTTTACCATGCAAATTTCCAAAAAGTGACAACACTTTTCCTATTACAAAAAAAATTAAATTGTAATCAAAAATGTATTGAAGCCATTTTCAGGTTCAAATTAAATTTACTCAAGTAAGTTAACAATGTCACACTTTAAAAGTTGTTTATTAAAATATTGCATGAATGTTTTGGTTAAGTCATTGTCATTAGGGACATAACAAAGTCTAATGCTCACAGATAACTTTTCTTGAGGGTACTTCTAGACATCTATTTTGACATCAGTGAAAATCGTACAATTTGTAGATCTAAGTATATTCTTTCCATCAGGAAATTCTTTTCAGAATGAATTAATCCCTTAGTATTTTTTCCTTGGAATAATGCACTAGTAATTTTATTCCAACAGAAGAAAAAATGCGAGTGTAAAACTTCTTAAGGAAAACTTGTACTAGTGATTTCTGGGTTTTTTTTATTATTTTTTAGAAATTCTACTGTACAATTCTACCTTACCAAGAAAGGATTTAAGCTTACAGAATGATTTGCATCTGGAACAGTAAAAGAGAATTTTATGATAAAGGTTTTATGATAAAAACTTTAATCAGTTTGAAATTTACTTTAAAAAATATGGATAAAAATTCATAATAAAAAATAACAAATTCTATTTATTTGAAATATCCTAAAATACAAATTTTAATAACTTAACAAACGTTTCTTCAAAAAGTAACAAGATTATGTTGATACAGTTAAATCTGTCTAAACTGAACGCTTTCTGGTCTGTCTACCACTCCAAATGGTACTCTCAACTTATGCAAAACCACTCCAAATGGTACTCTCAATATATGCAAAACCATTCCAAATGGTACCCTCGATATATGCAAAACCATTCCAAATGGTACTCTCAATATATGCAAAACCATTCCAAATGGTACTCTCAACGTATGCAAAACCATTCCAAATGGTACTCTCAACATAAGGCAAAACATTCCAGATAGTATCTTCAACATTTGACATACACTTTAGTGGTACCCCTCAACATTTGACATATACTTTAGGTTGTACCCCACAACATTCTCTTAACACTCCAGGTGGTTCTACTTAACATATGCCACAACAATTTATTTGGTATCTTTAAATTTCTTCTTGCTAAAAAAATCTTGGTCCACCAAATCCTCCCCCAAATGGGCCTCTTGGTCCTCTGCGATTAGGAAATATATTATGCTCTGGCAAAGGTCCAACAGGATCAAATCTAGGTCTCATCATCGGTCTATTTGGACTAAAACTGGGACCTGGTATTCCTGAAAAAAGGACAGTAAATAAAATGATTAAAACATGAAATGCTCATAAAACAACAGACAAACAAATATTTAGCAAAACCTGACTCAAAGATCATCTTAAATAAAGGCAACATTCTCATACAAAAACCTGACTCAAAGATCATCTTAAATAAAGGCAACATTCTCATACAAAAACCTGACTCAAAGATCATCTTAAATAAAGGCAACATTCTCATACAAAAACCTGACTCAAAGATCATCTTAAATAAAGGCAACATTCTTATACAAAAACCTGACTCAATGATCATCTTAATAAAGGCAACATTCTCATACAAAAACCTGACTCAAAGATCGTCTTAAATAAAGGCAACATTCTCAATCAAAAACCTTTCTCAAAGATCATCTTAATAAAGGCAACATTCTCATACAAAAACCTGACTCAAAGATCATCTTAAATAAAGGCAACATTCTCATACAAATACCTGACTCAAAGATCATCTTAAATAAAGGCAACATTCTCATACAAAAACCTGACTCAAAGATCATCTTAAATAAAGGCAACATTCTCATACAAAAACCTGACTCAAAGATCATCTTAAATAAAGGCAACATTCTCACACAAACTAAAAAAGTCTGAACTCTTTTTTTTCCTGGATTTTTCCTCCCATGCCCATAAAAAGTTTGAAGTTTTATAACCATTAATGCCAATACATATTTGCCTTTTTTGTCTTGTTTTATTAAGCTGTTTTTATCGTTAACTTCTATTCTCATTGATTGTTGTATTATTAACTAATATTCTCATTGGTTGTTGCATCAATAAAAACTTTTCTCATTGGTTGTTGTATTGTTAACTTCTATTCTCATTGGCTGTTTTTATCATTAACTTCTATTCTCATTGATTGTTGTATTGTTAAGTTCTAAAGTCATTTGTTATTGTTTCAATAAAAACTTTTCTCATTTGTTGTTGTATCATTAACTTCTATTGTTACTGGCTGTTTTTATTAGTAACCTCTATTCTCATTGGTTGTTGTATTATTAACATCTTTTCTCATTGGATGTTGTACAATTAACTTCTATTCTTACTAGAGGTTTTCATCATTAACTTCTTTTTTCAATTTTTGTTGTATTATTAACTTCTATTCTCATTTGATGTTGTCAAGACCATGGTTTTCGATTATAAATTCCTTTTCTCTTTTTTAAAAATTTTTTAAGGTTCATGAACATTTTGGGAAACACAGGGTTCCATGATTAAGAATTTCACTGCAGTTCAGTTTACAATTTTTGATTTAACCAGTTACTGGTTTTCTGGTTCTCTGCAGTTCAGTTTACATGTGCTTTTGGTAAAATTAGTTTCAGTTTTTTTCTGTAGTAAGGTTTACATATGTTTTGGTTAACTAAAAAAGTGATTTTAACAGGGTTTACCACGGTTCATTTTGCACAGCTTGAAGGTTTACTCAACACAAGGTTTTCGCAAGTTCCACTTCAAGTTATACAGATACATGTATACAGTTGAATCAGGATCCATTTTTTTAGGTTCCACTTTATTTATGGATCATGAAACTAAAAGCACAAAAATTAATGTTCAACTTGAAGTTTAGTTTACAAAAAAAATGTTTTTAAAAATGTACTATGATACTTTATTGTAGAACAGTGGTGATTGAATCATTTAATCAAATCTATGATTCAAGTTTTTGCTCATTTTCAGCAAAAATCCTTGAATTCTTCAGTCTGAACCATAAACTTTTCAGTTGGATCTTTGACTTTTTATTAAGACATGTCAACAACTTAGTCAGACCTGTAACTTCAACCAGACCTGAAACTTTACAGTCAAACCTGTTAATTTCTTCATATGGACCTGGTACTTTTTAAGTCACACCCATATTTATTAACTTGACCTGTTACTTTCTTCTCTGACTAGTTTTATAAATTTTTTACAAGAACATTAACCTTTGAGATTTGCATTGGTTTAGATTTCAGGTACTTCTTTCCAAAAATCCATATGTAAGACCACTATCCCATTATAATAAACCCCTTCCTTGTGTTTACTGGAAAAATTAAGTACATGTACCAGTACGCTTTTTCTTAATTGTCTATAGACAAAAATGTGATTAATTTAGCAGATACTTTACAGACAGTCCTGGTTGGAGATGTTATTAGAACTATCCTGATAATTTTGAAACTAACTAACCTGGAAAATTTGGATTCAGATCATAATCTCCACCCAGAATGCCAGGGTAATATGGCCCTTGAGGAATTGGGAGTGGTCTATGTGTTGGTGGAAAAAATCCAGGAGGGACTACCATTGTCATCTGACTTAACATCTTCCTTCTTTCTTTTCGCTGCTTATATTCTTTTTTATATAACTATTTAAAAATAAATTAAAGAAAAAATAACATAAGCTCTGCATAGTGGTGTATAATGACAAACAATTATGACAAGTTTTACATAAAAATTTTTATCATGTAAAAAAGTTATGAAGCAGACTATGAAATTTGACAGTTGTTCTTTAATCTAAATCTCAATGACTGCACTATAAATATCTTCTTAAATTAACAAACATTTATGGCAAGTCTAAAAAAAAGGGTTCAACTGTTTCAAAATTATGATATGGAAATGAAATGCCAATACACCATTAAATATTAGTTGTCTGCATGTACTTATGACATGGAACTAAAAGTCAGAGT
Organism: Tegillarca granosa; assembly: GCA_029721355.1. Taxonomy (NCBI): domain Eukaryota; kingdom Metazoa; phylum Mollusca; class Bivalvia; order Arcoida; family Arcidae; genus Tegillarca; species Tegillarca granosa. The sequence continues at coordinate 2,955,278 of CM056599.1, forward strand.
TTTGACTGTGATACAAAACACTGTTACTCCTTCTCACACCTTTAAGTCTTATTTTAGTAACAACCCTATAAATCAAAGTCTATAAGTACATCTGTACTTACATTTTTATGGGCAACTGGATATAAGATAAGTTATATGGTTCAGAGCACTCTACATGTATTTAAACTTGATACCATTGTTATCATTACATGTATGTTCAGTGCCTATCCAAAGTTGTTGACTTCTACAGCTTAATATGTGTACATATTTTTTCCATTACAAATGACTACTTTACATAATATATTAAACTCCAGATAAGATATTATATAATGCCTTTCAGATTTTCTAAGGTAATTCAGAGAGATGTCCGAGTTCAATCATAACTCTACAGCATTTTACATGTATCTACGAATTTTAGTATGAATTCAGCTACGTGTAAGGAGAGCCCATCATTAGACTGAAAAACTAAAGTATGAGATTTTCACAGGAAGCTTTAATCAGAGGTTATTATTATTTTAAATACAGCTGGGGACCCACCTTTTTAAAAAATTTAACTATTATTGAAAACTGCTAGGATACATACCTCATACCAATCTCTTGACAGATTCATTTCTCCTTGTAACCGATCTATAAATAGAAACAGAATAAATTAAAAGACCTGTAGCAGTTATATTAAATGAGTTTTACTTCCACATACTGTCACTAAACTTAATCTGTAAGTGATAATGAGCTACAATACAAATACTGTGTCCTGTAAAACAAAAAATTATGTATTACAATGGCTGAAAGTGCAAGTAACCCTGTAAATGGAAAGACCAAAAGTACACTGTACATACAAGTAATGACAAATAGACAGGAGTCATACCATTCCATCAACTAGTCAACATGGATACCATCAACTAATCACCATGTATACCATTAACTAGTCACCATGGATACTATTAACTAGTCACCATGGATACCATTAACTAGTCACCATGGATACCATTAACTAGTCACAATGGATACCATTAACTAGTTACCATAGATAACATCGACTAGTTGCCAACAGGATGCATATAAAATCAAAATAATGGGGGACTAGTATAGTTAAATGTATTAATTTAGTGCAAGTTTAGATATTCAAGTATAAAATATTTAGATACAATAATTATAAATTATATTTCTTTGCAAAAAAGAGTTTGAGAAGGGTGAATGGTGTTTAACTCTTATTCTAACCTTGCAAACTATTGTTTCTGAAAAGAACCACAAATATTCAGCAAAACAAAATGATCCAACTTTATCACACTAGAATCTGCTTATGTTAGAGTCAAAACAGGCAGTGAGGGCTGCTGTGTTATTCAAGATAGTGCTTTTAATTGATACAGCATTAGACCACTTGAACAACAAGAATGGACAGTATTGTTGTCATAACTTACTTCCAAATTCTTTAACAAACAGTCTTCTCCATATGTATCTATCTCTACTGATTCTATAAAACTCTTTACACACTTCTGAACAAGTTAAAACACTCTCAACATTCAGGTAACCCAGAATCTTCAACTACAACACGGAGAATTGATAAAAGTTAGTACAATAAATCTGGAATTTTTATGTTTATTTTATTTTGTCAGAGTAAACAGAATTCATACTACTTTTGGGTTTTAGATGCAAGCCAATACATGTTAAGTAAAGCCTCCATCTATCCCCACTGTTTGTCGGAGACTTGCAGAAATGAATAGTATCATATTATCCTAGGACCAAGATTCTTTCACTTATAAATTAAGGAGATCAGTCCAACAGAATGGAGTAGAAAACTAGTGACAGCTACTGGCAATTGGCAAAACATCTGACACACCAGAATCTGCTTATGTAAGGACTGAACCTAGCTAGGTGGTGAAAGAAACTGTGATCCATATTCATGTGCTTTAGGCGACTTAGCCACCAAGACCCTATGTTATAAAGGAATTTGGTAATACAATTCACTTTTAATACATTAAAAAGGGAAACCGAATTCAAATAAATTTATGGACTTCAAAATAAATTAGATGCAAAATTATTTACAGCATTATGACATAGTGATAAGATGACTACGATATTTATAACATTATGACATAGGAATAAGTTAGATGACAAAGTTATTTATGACATTATGACATGGAAATAAGTTAGATGACAAAGTTATTTATAACATTATGACATAGGAATAAGTTAGATGACAAAGTTATTTATAACATTATGACATGGGAATAAGTTAGATGACAAAGTTATTTATAACATTATGACATAGGAATAAGTTAGATGACAAAGTTATTTATAACATTATGACATGGGAATAAGTTAGATGACAAAGTTATTTATAACATTATGACATGGGAATAAGTTAGATGACAAAGTTATTTATAACATTATGACATGGGAATAAGTTAGATGACAAAGTTATTTATAACATTATGACATGGGAATAAGTTAGATGACAAAGTTATTTATAACATTATGACATGGGAATAAGTTAGATGACAAAGTTATTTATAACATTATGACATGGGAATAAGTTAGATGACAAAGTTATTTATAACATGGGAATAAGTAAGATGACAAAGTTATTTATAACATTATGACATAGGAATAAGTTAGATGACTAAGTTATTGATAACATTATATTTACAATAGCACCCAATTTCCGCCCATGAAAGCTATTTTTCAACATTATCGAAAATTTGCTTCATACGGCTATGAAAACATATGTTTGACCTTTTTGAACTGATCCAACAGTACCGCGTAATCACCAATACATTACGTCACAGACCCTTACACGACAAGTAAGTTCCCACACTTCTGGTGTATTTTCTAATTCTTCTTTTTCAAACTATACTTTTAATTTAAATATGCAAATGTAGCTGTTAAATATTGTCAAGATTTAATCGTTTAATTCTGTCATTAAAACAACTGTATTCCATTTAACGGATTAATTTTTTTTTTCATCAATGGAAGTAGGCGGGGTCACCTGTCATCCCACTTATCAATGACGTCATCCCACTCATCAATGACGTCATCCTTTATGGCAATGCGATAGACGGGTTCCACGATGCACTAAAACAAACGGAGGTAGTAAATTAACAAAAATGAAATGCAGTAATAGTTGTAAGTCGACATAGCAGATAAGATGTAAGAAATAAATTGTAAATATAAGAAATGACATGGGAATAAGTAAGATGACTAAGTTATTTATAACATTATGACATGGGAATAAGTAAGATGACTAAGTTATTTATAACATTATGACATGGGAATAAGTAAGATGACTAAGTTATTAACAGCATTATGACATAGTGATAAGTAAGATGATAAAGTTATTTACAGTATTATGACATAGTGATAAGTAAGATGATAAAGTTATTTACAGTATTATGACATGGTTATGCTGTATTTACTGACAGTGTATGCCAAATTTTGGAACCTTGTGTTATCTGGATGAAAGAAGCAAAGTAAGCTCATATATTATTCTTATAAGTAAAAGACAGAATGAGTTTAATGGAGTATGTGAAGACATCATCATCTTAAGATGAAGATGCAAAAAGTTATATGCATCCAAAGTGCTTATTGCAATGAGGGGTGAATAATCATTTTTGTGGCTATGGTACTATAAGACAGGTTATCCATTTTTATACATAAACTTTAGAATCACTAAACCAACCCTTATTTCTAGATCCAAAGCATTTTATAAAAAGCAGTTGCTACGGATTTTCAATGTACTGGGTCTGACAATAAAAAAAAATTGATCCTGAAAAAGGGGGCTTCTGTAGTTGTGAACTAATTTTTAAATACAACTAAGCCATCGTTAATAGTAAATGGAGTCTTTACCGATAGATGAGCTACTTTACCTGTGAGCCAAGTCAACACATAACAACTGAGCTACTTCACTTGTGAGTCAGGTCATCACTTAACAATTAAGCTATTCACTTGTGAGCCAGGTCAACACTTAACTAAGCTACTTCACTTGTGAGCCAAGTCAACATTTAACAACTGAGCTATTCACTTGTGAGCCAGGTCAACACTTAACAACTGAGCTACTTCACTTGTGAGCCAAGTCAACACTTAACAAGAGGCCCATGGGCCTTAACGCTCACCTGAAGATTTGTCCAATATCATTTGCAATTTAAGTCTTCTTTTGCAGCTGTGACCTTGACCTTACAACATATGACCTTGTACCATATATCAAAATGATCGTTGTCACAATACCTACAATATTCTAATATACATGTCAATACAAAAACTTAATAGTTTTCAAGATAATAAGCAATTTAAGTCATCTTCTGCAGCTGTGAGCTTGACCTTTCAACATATGATCTTGACCCATATATCAAAATGATTATCATGTCAATACCTACAGTATTCTAATATCCATGCCAATACAAAAACTTAATAGTTTTCAAGATTATTAGCAATTTAAATCTTCTTTTGCAGCTGTGACCTTGACATTACAACATATGACCTTGTACCATATATCAAAATGATCATTGTCACAATACCTACAATATTCTAATATACATGTCAATACAAAAACGTAATAAGTTTCAAGATAATTAGCAATTTAAGTCACCTTCTGCAGCTGTGACCTTGACCTTTCAACATATGACCTTGACCCATATATCAAAGTTATCATCATGTCAATACCTACAATATTCTAATATACATGCCTATACAAAAACTTAATAGTTTTCAAGATTATTAGCAATTTAAATCTTCTTTTGCAGCTGTGACCTTGACATTACAACATATGACCTTGTACCATATATTTAAATGATCGTCATGTCAATACCTACAATATTCTAATATACATGCCAATACAAAAACATGATAGTTTTCAAGATAATTAGCAATTTAAGTCATCTTCTGCAGCTGTGACCTTGACCTTTCAACATATGACCTTGACCCATAAATCAAAATGATTGTCATATCAATACCGACAATATTCTAATATACATGCCTATACAAAAACTTAATAGTTTTCAAGATAATTAGCAATTTATGAATTCTTCTGCAGCTGTGACCTTGACCTTTCAACATATGACCTTCACTCATAAATCAAAATGATTGTCATATCAATACCTACAATATTCTATAATACATGCCTATACAAAAACTTAATAGTTTTCAAGATAATTAGCAATTTAAGAATTCTTCTGCAGCTGTGACCTTGACCTTTCAACCTATGACCTTGAACCATATATCAAAATGATCGTCATGTCAATATCTACAACATATTTATATACATGCCTAAACAAAAAGTTAATAGTTTTCAAGATATAGTGACAAATATATAATTTTTAGCAATTTCCCCACTCAGTGTCTTATAATTTCCCCATTTTGAGCCCCATGGCTACCATTTGTGCAAATCTGAAAAAAGATGACCTAAGGATGTTATAAATGAAATAACTAAGGTATATCTCTTGTAGATTTAGAGGAGAAGATTTTCAAAGTTTTCCACTCTTTCCCCCCTTGTGGGGCCCCAAGGGGACATAACTCCTTCATTTGTGCAAATCTGAAAGGGCTTCACCCAGGCATGATGGTTACCAAGTTTCATTAAATTTGGCCCAGTGGTTTTAGAGGAGAAGATTAAAATGTAAAAAGTTAATGGACGACACACGGCAGACGACGGACGGTGAACCGTCGCAATAGCTCATCTGAGCTTTCAGCTCAGGTGAGCTAACAACTAAGCTACTTACAACTGAGTTACTGTACTTGTGAACCTGGTCACCATTAAGAAATGAGATACTGTAATTGGTACCTGAGTTTCATTTAACAATTTAACTGTGAACTGAGAACCGAGATTCAACAGACAACAGTGTTCCTATATTTGTGAAATGAGCCTCAAACTAATCATTAAGCTACTACTGTTTTGAAATGAGTCCTAAATGACATCTGAGCTTCTGTAATTTTGAACAGATTCTTGACAGACTTTAATTGTGAACAGTTTTTATTTATCAACTAAACTAAAATAGGTATAAAATGAGTCTCTAATGACAAATGTCTACTGTAGATGTGAACAGATACCTGACAAATAAGCTGTTATATAGTTGTAAAATGAATTCTGACTTTAACTTCAGCTGAAGTTGTAAATTGATTCTTGTCAGATGAAGAAGGCAGAAAATACAGAAGGTTTTGATATACATGTGTATTTCTATTTCACAGCTGAAACCAAAACTAAAACCAATTTAGTACTGATAATCTTATACATGTATTTAGTCATTCATATTTGTGTGATCTTTAAAGCCTTTCTCACTTATACGTACCTTTAATTCATTGCTCAGGGCCATAATACCATGTACTGGAAGCATTCCATTGGCTGAAATATAAAAAACTTGTGCTTACAATTAAATGTAGAATTTTATTTCATAAACTTTTTCGCATCTGATAGAGATGATTATAATTATGAGAGAGAGAGAGAGAGAGAGAGAGAGAGAGAGAGAGAGAGAGAGAGAGAGAGAGAGAGTTATTCTCCAAACCAATCAAGTCACTAACAAAGCCACATAAGCCACCCACTACTAAACAATCAACAAAAACAAACCTTCTTGGAAAGACTGCAACATGGGAAGAGCAATAATATCTTTGAACAATCTTGATAACTTTTTCTGTTGTTTGTAACATTTCACAGCACCTATAAAATGAATTATAACACTAATATTATAACCAAAGTTCCTCACAAAATGAAGTAATTAAAAATACATCTCCATGTATGATTTTGGACTAGCTGGTTGTACCTCGAACAAGACGTGTACCATTTTCCATCAAGATGCTTTCAAATTTTGTTGCAGATTGGCTGCTGAAACTAAAACTCTCACTAGGATCCTGTTGGCCAAGTGGTCTAATGTAGCCCTCTCAATACTTATATGGACCTCTGTGTTGTGTCTTAGTAGATAAAGTAACTATTATTCATAAGTTCATACTTTTATTTCTGTTAGTGGTATCTTAGTGTGTCCAAGGTATCTACCAGCATCTAGCCCCTAAATAACCAAACTGATCCAGACATATTTTTGATAGTGCTTATATAGCATGTAGAAGAAAGAAATGCTATTACTGATCATGAGTGAATTAGTCCTGATTTGGAATTGGGACACAATATTATACATTCTTAGAAACATTTTTTGAAAACTTCATCAAATTTGTTATACCTCCTACCTCCCTGATTTACAATATATACACTGGTACTATTTTGCATTTAGCAAATTACAATTATCCAATTAAATTGCTACATTAGCTTTACATTTGAATATGAGTAATTAAAATGTTGTTACTGCTGCTGAACCAGAAGAGACAGCTTCTAAATTTAAAATGTCTAATTTGTAAATCTGATGCAACTGTACTTCGTTTAACATTAAAAAGGTTAGATAGGTGAAATAACAAAGATTCAAATTTATAAATATATATCATATCAAGTTATAATTGAAAAGATTAAACTTCTACATAGTCCTACACTCATTGTGTCACACTAAAGCACATGCTGTTTATCATTGCCAGGGTGAGAATCCTACTCAAGCAGATCTTAGTGTCAGAGAGTCTGTTGGTCTGCTTGCCAGATTGGTGTTTTCTCCAGGCATTTTGGTTTCCTCTACCATCTTAGAACTGTCAGCCTCAATACAAGTGAAATATTCCACACCACTTAAACTCTTACAGTATTAAAGCTATTGTAAATTTCACAGAATTTAGTTTTTTTTTTTTTTAAAGTTTTATTAAGAAATGACTTCGTGTTTGGTAACGTACATGAGGGTATGAACGATAGTGAAGCACGCGCAAATTGCATAATCTGCGAAGCAGATTATGCTTAATTTGCGCGGGATTCACTATCGTTCATACCCTCATGTACGTTACCAAACACGAAGTCATTTCTTATATTTACAATTCTTGGCATATTCATGTGTAAAATAATAAATAAACTATGTATAAAATCATGATGTACCATATTCTTGAACCTTCTTGCATTGTATAGCTTTTTACAGACTCCTGTATATGTGCTTGTTTCGGGCCGCATAAAAAAACAAAAACAAAAAAAAGTTCCAAGTTTATAACATATTTTAATTTTTAATGCAATATATGCACAATATATCGCGATATTATGGAAGGTTTATGTATAAACATTAACACGTGCTTTGACGTGTTTTTATAAATAGATCAGGAAATCCCTGACATCTGTTTACAAATTTTTGTGTATTCCTACGCCCTTAGTTGTTACGTCACATCGACCTTAGTTGTTACGTCACATAACTGCATGTTCTATACTGAAGTCATGAAGATATGAACTAGTGAGGAGTCTAACAAGGGATCACACAGTAGAAAATATTAGCTATTGTAAATATTATCAAATGATCAAGTTTTTTAACATTCTGAGATAGACATTTATGAGATCTTCCATTTTTTGTGATCTTATTGTTATTGACTTATTTTACTTTCGCTAGTTGAGTTGAGCATATAAAATACCTTGGTTAATATCTCCGATGTATTCTGGTGTATTCAGTTGTAACTGTACTTGTTCTCCCTTGTTTGGACCAGATGATGTCCCTTTAATACAGAAATTAATGACACTAAAATAAGTTAAAAGCCTCTGACTTTAAATCACTGACACTACATCATCTCTCTGGACTAGGGGAACATATTAACCTCTTGGTTTCACTTTATTAATCTTTCATTTTTCTGCTGTGTTTTTACTACCATACCCTGACTGGGGCTTCAACCCTACCATCATAAGTCCAGATGTAAGATGGAACATCTAACAGATCGGCAATAATGTTACTAGGTTTGTTTAGGTCAATAGGGTAAATAATCTAGTGTCATTTAAATACACAATTGTTAATCATTTTACTGATAATGACATCTAAATGTTTATTATATATGATTACACTACAGCAAATGTGTGTGTGGTGTGTGGAGGGGGGGGGGGGGGGAATTAAATTACAAGGTAATGCATATCAGCATGGAAAATTAGCAGCCAACACATCTGTATACAAGTTATTTAAATGATGATTTCCCATCTCTATAGCAGTATCTATGACTGTAAATGGACTGGTGAAGGAGGATGATGGTGATGGGGATGAAGGTTACAAGGATGAGGTACTTGAAGTATTTTTTTTACCATGGACAACCATCAGTGAACACATAGGTACACATGTTAACATAAATGATGATTCCACATCTCCACAGCTGGTATGTGTGTACTTTAATGTTGTACATGCAGAAGATCTTCTTAACCAATCATCTGGCATTGTGATGTGAGATTTTTCTGTTACGCCATCTGGTGGCTGAAGTGTAAACAGATATCTGAAAAATGTCTGAAAATCTGTGCTTAACATTACATAAACATTGTGATTTTTAAGAAACAAGGCTTTCACTGTTATGAATATTGAAAACTTGATTAATAAAATAATGCTTTACACTCAAGTCAAACTTATTTCAAAGGCTATTTAGCTATTATCATATGCTAAGGTGCCAAAGGCAATAGGCAACATTTAAACCTATGGAGCAAAGGTATATGGTTTGTTATTATTTACACTGGTCTGGTGTATGGTTTAATTAAATCATTACTTGTTTGATATCGTTTTGTTCAGACCAGGTAAAGGTCTAATACAATTAATAGTGTCCAAGTTTACAGTTTGATACCATTAATATTGAACTGGTAAATGGTCTGATATAATTAATAGTGTCCAAGTTTATAGTTTGATACCATTAATATTGAACTGGTAAATGGTCTGATATAATTAATAGTGTCCAAATTTATAGTTTGATACCATTAATATTGAACTGGTAAATGGTCTGCTTTTTTAATACTGACCTGGTGTACAGTTTGATATCCAGCCTCTAGCATCATTACATGTAACAGTACACAGAGAGCATCATGAGAATTCCTAATACCAGAATTAGCGAATAACTGTTCTAATGCTGCTGGCACTCTCATTTCTGTACTATCTCTACACAACATAGGTTCATTCAGATATTTATTCACAACAGCAAAGTCAATGGGTGGTTCATCACCAGTGTTATTTGATGACTGCATTTCAGACATTTCATTATCATGTGATGTGTACTCTATTATGTTTTGCTCTCCCCTGCACAATCTGTTTGAAGTCCCGGGAGATGATGTTGATTCAGCAAAGGTTTCATCTTCTGTTGACCTTTGACCATGTTGACCGGACTTGCTGTATGATGATTGGCTGGATAACTGTGATGAACTTTGGCATTGTTGTTCAGTCTCATCTGGCTCAGGGTCAAGGTTGATGACATGAATTAGGTCACCATTTATAATACCAAATTCAGATAGTAATTTGTTATCCCCTTCTAATAAATCCTTCTTGTTTAAACTCAGACCAAAATTGCTGAAATAGATAAAAAAAAGACGTAAACATTTTAGGAAAAAATCAAATCTGGATTTCACATACAGCTGGTAACATCTCAATATAAGCAAAATAATACTGACTAGGATGTAAAACTAATTACTCAAACTGAAAACAGCTTAAAAAACTTAGCAAAAACCATCTGGCTATACTAAAGTACCATGGTAGAAGTAGACATTATCATCCCCACTATGGAACCAGGGATTTTTCTGGCCATTTTAGGAAAGGGACCTTGGGATGAAATTGGGAAAATCATTGACAAAATCGACATTCTGGGAAAAATTTTCATTAAACTTTAATAATTTTCACATCGTCAGCACATCAAATATTTTGTCTGGAATATTTACTATTTTGATACATGCTGGTACTCACTCATTTGTACCAAATCACTCAAGACATTAACACAATATCTTCATAGACTGGCTTCAATACAAACATCTGAGAAAGTTGTTTCATGAGTTGCTCCCATTCTACCAGATTCTCATTGAGTATAAATCATAATGTGCATAAATACATGTACAGGTTATTATAAAGATATACAAGCTACACCAAAAATAGAGTTTTTTCACTTTTTCTTAGTTTCTCAAAGCAGGATCATTTGGGAATTTTTACCTACAAAATTGGGAAAAATGTATGCTTTTTGGCATTGGGAATGGGTCCCTTTACCGGACCCTGTGATTGGCCAGAAAAATCCCTGGGAACTGAATATCAATCAGATATAACCTGGAAGAAATGTATCACCAACTTCACTGACAAGGCATAAAGGGTCTAAAACTTAGTTATAATGTAACAGGAGTTACCTTAATGGAGTTCAGCTTACAATAAGGCATTTACACAGATTTTTGTAACAGGTCAAAGAAACAGTCCAGAACTCAATGGTCCAAACTCACCTCAAATATATCTTCTGTATGAAATCTATATACATGTATGAAGCAACATTGACATTGTTGAAAAATTACATTGGAAAGAAGATAGATTAATGAACAATAACTATGGTTACAATAGCAATATAACAACAATGCTGAACTATCTCAAATGGCCAGCACTTGACATCCAAAGAGAGCAAAACCATCTCAAATTATAAAATTTACCATAATATTTCTTCGGGCATATTTCTATAATATATTAATAAACCCCAAAAAACAACATGAACTTAACAACATTCCCTTATACATCCCTGTTACAACTTCCTAACTCAGACCTTTAAAAGTTCAGCTTTTCACGAATGATAAAAATTGAATCCTTTGAGAAGTTCTGCAAAAAATGGACATCTTCTACAATTGAAATTTCGGTTTTTGTGTTAAACTGTATTATATTTGAATAAATCTATCCAGTGCTGCTATTTTGGGTGATATAATCTGGTTAGTACGAAATGTCCCGACCATGTACAGTATACATGTAGGTGTAGATGTAGAAACAGCCTCAAGACTTCAGAATCTACTTTCACTTTCACAAGAGTGAATCAGCAAAGTAGCCACTTAAACTATGAATTCGATCTTGCGTGATACTTACCTTGGTAGGCTATCAGAGAACAATTCTCTAGCTGTTGTATAAACATCAATCAATGTTATATGTTGTGACACTTCATCGTCTATTGTTAAAACATTGTTCTTAGACTTGTATCTGATTCTCAGCTTCATTTTTACGTATCGTTTTGTTTGATTTTCAAAACTGAAGAGCTCTTCAAGAGTTGCTTCCCTTTGACCATAATGAATACTGCTTTTAAATTTTTAATAGATCATGGAATGTCGTGTTAAAAAAAAAAAAAAAAAAAAAAAAAAAAAAAAAAAGACGCAGTAGGATTAAACACCGCTAGACACATGTTATCCGGATACGCCTAAGATCATTTAGAACACTCTTTATCACCAACAGTCAGAATTTTTGAAAGCAGACATCTTCATGACCCTAACTTGGCATGATACATAACTCCCATCATCACGCTCTTTACATGGTCACCGTGAGAACTTTATCTGATATCATGTGTCTTCAAAAACCGACAAGGTCCGATTTTGCATCTGAATTTCATAAGATGACTTTAAAAGTTTGAATGCCAATAAAGTTTATACCTTAAAAATATTTGATATAAGACATCCAAATACACAGTGCATACAATTCTACAATTCATGAAATACGCGGTTACGGCGTGGCTTTGAAAAGCAGGTTGATTTGGAGTTGACTTGATCCACACTTCATCGTTAAAGCTGCATTAAGTTTTTCAATTCTGAATTTTTTTTTTTTTTTTTTTTTTTTTTTTTTTTTTTTTTTTGATTTTCTAAAAATATATTTTTTTTAAAAATAAACTTCTAATAACAATCCGTGAGATTCATTTTCTAAAATTTCATTTCTTTTTACTGTAAATAAACAGAATCCTCTGACCGGTTGGTCAATGTTTAACGATGGTAATTATGAGCTTGGAGCATGCGCACGGATGTACGGAATAACCCATGAATCGAAGGTGAAACATGACAAATTGCATTAATTGTCCTTAATTAATATCCAGATGTATTTGAAATGGTGTTGTGTATCCCTTACTAAGTCACAAATGACAAATTCAACGAAGTTCTGTGCTTAATTTAGCGTATTTCACCGTTTTTAAAGTTGTGTTTAAATGACCCGTGCTATGACGTAACCATGTTCTAATATTGGATCCCAAATGCTGCAACTCGCTGGGTAATTACTGTAATTTTTGTATTTATTCGAACTTTTGTCGTTGAACCAAATGTAACATTGTTCATTAGGAACACCATTAATTAGATTAGCACCGTTTGAATTTTTTCTTTGGAAAACTTAATGCAGCTTTAAATGTTCAACTTATTTTATGAAAATTCAAACAGACGCATAGTGTTATATGTTTAAATGTTATTTATAATAAATGTTTGTAGACATGAGACGAGCCAGAATCTAAGTTATCTTTATCTCAGTGGCATGTATTTTTTAAAACATCATAGCCTGTTTAGTATCTTTCATACCGTCGCTTTCCACATTTTTCAGACTCTTACCGTCGTCCCAACCATTCAGACTCGTAGTCTGGTCTGTATCTTCAGATTCTTACCAATGTTCATATCTCTTATAATCGTAGCTTGTTCCCTTTTTTCATTCAGGCTGGTAGTCCAGTCCTGTATTTTTAAACTCGTAGCCTGCTCAATATTCTTGAGAATTGTCGCTTGGTCCGTATCTTTCCGAGCTCGGGTGTATCTTAAAGACTTTTAAGTAGCGTGATGTATTTTTAAGTGGCCAACTTAGACTTTTCAGATTTGTCTCCGAGTCTATGTTATTCCGAAGGCTCGTAGTCTGGTAAACATTTTTCAACCTTTTGCCTTATCTGTATATTTCAGACTCGAATCCGCATGTTTCAAAATGTCACGAGTTGAGTCTGTATTTAGACTAGTAGCTGGGTCCGTATCTTTGAAACTCGTATCCTGTTTAGTACCTTTTATACTCTCAGCACTAACCAGATTGGCAGTCTTGTCCTAACCATTTATATACCGTCTTAACCTGGTCTGTATCAGTCCGAAGTCACTGTTATTCAGAATCGGAGACTAGTTAATATTCTTAGACCTGTTGTCTGATATGTATATTTCAGACCGGTGGCTGAGTCTGTATTCTTTATATTTAGATTCATAGTCAGGTTAGCTGTTAGCAGTGTCCATATCTTTTAGACTCATTGCTCTTACCTTTCAGACTGTAGCCGGTTCAGGAAGACTGGTTTCGTATCTTTAAGACAGGTAGACTGGTTCCGTATCTTTACTGGTTTCGTATCTTTAAGACAGGTAGACTGGTTCCGTATCTTTTAGACGGGTAGACTGGTTAATATATATTTTGACTCGTAATAGATGTAAGAAGACAAAAGAAGGTATGGTTCATGAAGTGTTAGATAAAAACACAGTAGTAAAAAAAACGCGAGGCGTGTAACTTTAAATTGTAAAAGTTGCAAACAATTTTGTTTTTTTATTCACAGAATTAAGGTTTAATAGGTCCTTATATCCTCAGAATCAAGAATTAAGGGCTCGATCCCTATCCGACCACTTGGCCCGAGAAATGAATTGTACTTTAAAAAACGACACAGTTAAGGTAGTATAGTTATTGTAAAGTGTTTTATGTTACGTAAGTGCATGACAGCCTTAGTTTTATTTACGTCCGTATTACTTAAATCGAGATATGACCATACAGAAATTTGAAACTTATTAGAGAATCATTATAGTGTGTGTGTGTGTGTGTGTGTGTGTGTGTGTGTGTGTGTGTGTGTGTATTATATAAAGCACATCGATATTGATAATCACAAAGAAGTCATGTTCAAAATTGTTGCGGTTTTTAAAAAAATCGAAACAATTTAGGAATGATTTATCCAAAATTTCTAAAATATTTCATAATTTATATATACACTGAAATCTCTTAAACTGTAACACACAATAATTACAAATTTTGGTGGTATTACATGGTGTCTGATTCGACATTGTTAATCAACTAGCCACATCGTAATTAGATTACAATTATTTGTATATATATAGATACAAGAAATATTTCAGTGATAAGTAACGGAGAAGAAAGACTATATTCCTGTGAGCGATAGGTATATATATTATACATATTCTTGTCTGGTGAACCGGAGGTTTTTTAAAGTTAAATTTATTAGCCGGCGGTATTTTGTTGTTTCCTACAAAGCCTTTGTTTTTCATTAAAAAGCAATGCTGTCCTTTGCGCTCTCCACATAATTTTGGTTACAATAATTACAGATTGTTATTGTAAAACGTCATTTGTTGATAGTTGATACATACGAAGTCATTTTATAAAACCATTGTTGTGTTATGTTCTATTGTGGCATTTAGTTTTTTCCATGTCCTATCGGTCTTTAAAGATAAGATTTTTTGTTTTATTTTAAATACTTAAATGGAATTTTCATCCTTATCTGTGTGTTTTACGTCAGAAAGTCAATCCAGTATTTATACTAGCTCCAGGGTTAGTAATGTTTAAACATCTGGAAAATTTTAGAGAAATATTCGTCGTTTTATAAAGATTATTCTTGATTAAGATCGGATGATTACTAAGATTAAATTCAATTAAAATCAATTAGTCTGTCTTAGAAAAGTTGTCATGACTGCTCTCTCTCTCTCTCTCTCTCTCTCTCTCTCTCTCTCTCTCTCTCTCTCTCGTTTATGAACATTCTTGCAATTATATATATTTTGTTTATAAAAACAATTTGCATCAACTAAAAGAAAAATCAATTAGTTAATCCAAAGAAACGAAATAAGGAGAAAAGCAGACCTCGCCCGTCTTAAGTCACACCTAAAAAGAGTTGTCTCTCCTTAATAGTTAAAATGCTTATTTACAGACGAGAGATATAACAATAAAATACTGCTCATATCCTTATGTAAAAGTTACTTCACAACACCTAAAGTGTTCCTCTTTCCTTTTTATCATTTTATCCATACAAAGTCGGTAGTTTTACCAAACAGTGGAATCTTAGGCTTTTATAGTGTCTTGGTATTTCAATCATTTGTTGTTCGTGTTCTTATGTCACGTCATTGATATATCTAATTTTAATTTTCTTTTGAATAATAATAATAATAATAATAATAATAATAATAATAATAATAACAACAGTTGTAATAATAATAATAATAATAATAATAATAACAACAACAACAACAACAACAGTTGTAATAATAATAATTAATAATAATAATAATAATAATAATAATAATAATAATAACAACAACAACAACAACAAACAACAACAGTTGTAATAATAATAATAAATAATAATAATAATAATAATAATAATAATAATAATAATAATAATAACAACAGTTGTAATAATAATAATAATAATAATAATAATAATAATAATAATAATAACAATAACAATAATAATAATGATAATAATAATAATAATAATAATAATAATAATAATGTTGTATTATGAATGTTGCTTTAAAAAATTCAGAAACAGTTAATGGTTAAAATATGCACATTTTATGTGTTATACTTAGTTGTATTTATTATTGCCTGGGAAATATTTTTCGGCTTTTTCACTCTAAAAATGTATTCAACAGCATGCCACGTGACACAATTTAACTTCTATGTAAAGTGGATATGCATAAGTTGAAGTTTTCCCGTACAAAAGATGTTATTTTCTGAATTTCCGATGAAAATATTTCTCATACAATCCGTACAGACGTCATGGAGTACTAATCATGTAGTACAAAAATACGTAAACCTCTTTGCTTCACTTTGCTATTTTTCATAAAAAATTTAGTGTCAATGACATTTAGAACAATAGTGTCTGGCCATGTTTAAATGCAAATCCATGCAAATTCAGTCAACTAGAATAAAGTCTTGATTACGTAGTACAACTCCTTTAGTCGTTTTTTATCCCTGGCATTTTTTGAATCCAAATGTTTTAATTCAAATCCACATTTACGATACATGTTTTTTTTCTTATATTGATTTGATATAAATGAATTTGTTTCTCTGACATTTTATGAATTTTAAACATTTAAAATACACATTTATGATTCATGCTTTTAGACACTGATACAAATAAACATATAAATCATGAGATAACCAGCTTGTCAATAGTGGGAAATATTTTTTTTATCAATCATAGTTAGCATCCCTTCAAAAAATCAATGTTTAAAACATCACTTTAAAGGATAATTTCCGTCATATTATGTTTTGAATACAAAGATCTATACGTTTAAACAAACCACTCTTTGTAATATGTACAGAATATAGATACACGATGAATGATTCTGATGATTATCTCAAACTTTTAACAGTAAGACAAATGGGTTTTAAATAATGTGAAATGGAGTGCACAGATGTGTGCAACCTAGACCTAAAATTATTGTGAAAAACTATCGGTCATTGTTATTTGTAAAACATCTGTAGAACCGCAGAAAGGTTTTCTTAATTTCCAGGGAAAAACAATGATATTTATAGAAGCAATTTTTCTTTCATTCCATTTCTACACATATATAATAGTTTTCTCATGTTAATATACATCAGTTTATGTATGTGTTTTCAGCTTAAAAGCAGAAAGAAAGAAAGAAAATGAATGAATGAATGAATGAATGAATGAATGAATGAATGAAAGGAAGAACATGCGAACGAAAGAACAAACAAATGTTTTATATAAATAGCAAATCAAATAATACATAGAATTTTGAAAATTGAAATTTACAAATTAAAAACAGTTTATTTTATTTTTTATTTAATAATGCTATGTGTTTATTTTAAAGGTTTCAAAAATTGTCAGGACAATCGACATTTTTAAATCATCAGCTCAATGTGAGGAAACTCTGAACAGTCGGTTACAGACTGTTATGTGTGATTTTGAATGCATTATTTTATAATAGAAATTCAAAATCAGCACATGACACTTTTAACAAACTTGCAGCTCGATGTATGAGAAATCTGTTCAAACCTGTATAACATGCATTTTTATTTCAATTTTTAGGAATGAAATTATTGAAAATGTCCCGATGTCAAAATCCATTAAACCTGAAAATTTGCACATGCCATATGCAAAATAAGGAACCCTACTCGGCTCATGTTTCACAATCATTCCTTATTAAAAAATTTTTCCGTAACTAATATTCGTCAATTTTTAAATCAGAATAATTTAGTTTCTTTGAGATATTCAGAACTTTAAGGTCTCGTTTAAAAAAAAATAGGTTAATGTCATGTTTGTAAAATGTGTATTCATTCGTTTTTGGTCGATTTTTTAAATTTGTAAAAATATCGCCATTTTTTAAAAAAATTTTAAGGTAAAGAGATTCTTGGTGAAGAAATGATTTGAAACAGGTCCCAGGGAATAAACGAGGAATGCCGGGATAGGGCGTACGTAGATAGAGTGATAATGGAAGTTGCGTTACCCACGGATTTCGTTATTAAAATAAATGTTACAGATATTATATCTAATAATAATAATAATCAGAAATAATGTCCTGTCAAGCAAATTATTAATCGTTAATCAAATTAATCTCGATGGACCGTGATGGACGCTTTTATTCTGTTAATGACAGAAATAATATAAAATATAATTGTTAAAAACCCGAAAAATCAGATGACGAAGACAACCCAAGAAATTAAGAAAAACTCCAAAAATCTCCATATGATACACTCTCTTTTAAAGCCTTCAATTCGAATTGTCATCTTTAACGCTTGGTTAGGTGATCGTGTAGTGTAAATGGCTGAGGCGGAGTTCTCGCGGCAGGGATCCGGTGAATAGTCAATTCAGAACCATTGAAAATTCCACCCTATATAATTATAGCTCTTGTCAATGATATTACGACAAGAGCTAATTATCCTTTATGAAAACACCAGAGTGTATCCGGATGTCATTTTTTACTCCCCCTTTTACTTCGTCTCGTGTTTTTTCTTTTTGCACGCTTGAGGCAAATTCGACATTAATGACAAAAGGCAAAAAGAGCAACAATTTTAACAAAAAGAGCCAACTGTCAACGAATGTGTTACGGAACATTTCTCTGTAATTATTCCGCGCCTCCTTAAGAACAGTTAACAAGGGAATTCTCATGGGTGGTAACATTTACAGAGAAATATAAGACGGTTATAATCTTAAAATGAAAATAAACGCGGTGCATTAACGAAATTTTAAAAAAAATTTTTCAATCGAGAGAAGATGACTGTTTTGTTTTATTATTATAATTCTTTTTGAAAATATTTAAACTTTTAATACGTGACAGGTTTTGCTAAATTCTACTGGCGCTTCATCTGACAATGCCTTTAAAAGATATGTTCTCGTATCACATACCTTTGCCAGTCGTATTCTCAATAAAAAGATAGAATGCTCGAGAGAAAAGCCAAACCTGGCAGTACAATGGTTCCTGCACATGGCATTGTGACCTCTTTATACGTAAACCGTAGACAAGACAATAGGTCTTAGGAAGATAGATTTGTCCAATGTTCACCAAGAACTCTATTTAAATTAATAATAATAATAATAGATACAATATGTAGTGTCCCATAAGTCATATGTGGCGGATATAAAAAAATTATAATGGTTTTTATATACATGTATGTATGTGAACTTTGAATTTTTTTATATGTGACACTTAAATAAAATAAATATATTATTATTAATAATAATAATAATAATAATAATAATAATAATAATAATAAATGTAGTAATACTAATAATGATGATGATGATGATGATGATGATGATGATGGTGATGATGATGATGACGACGATGACGACGACGACGATGATGATGACAACGACAACGACGACGATGATGATGATGATTGAGTTTTTACTCCAATCATCTGACGCGTACTATAAAAAAGTGCCGAGTTTTTAATATCATCCATATTATAACTGCAACAAATTAATTGAAATTACTCGTTTATAAAATACAATTTAAACTTTGTAATTTTAGCATGGTGCCTCGAATATGAAACTTTAAGCATGATTTTAGATTCCAAACTGATACAAGGAAAAATTTAACAAAATACAGTAAAAAAAAACCAGTACTTGTTTGTTTAAAATAAAGTTACTTTCTGTATTCACACAACATTGATAATTGATTTTTAATACTTATTGTTCATATTTAATCTAGTTTCATTAAGATGGCTTATTTTCAGGTTTTCGATAACAGACTATTGTTACTAAATTGTACCCATGGTGTCGCATCCTGATACCAAAGGTGACCTTATCTACGAAATAAGATCGTATAAGGAGGAGTTTTATCAGAAACAATCATCTTTCAAATAACAGATAACACCAACGATTAATTTTACAAATATTCCACACTACATTTTATTTTATAGCTTTTTTAACAAGGTCTCGTTTCACCAGGCGTGAAACTCGGTTTTTTAAAATTGTAAGCAATTTAACAGAAATATATATAATACAAAAACAGACAATAAAACGAATAAAAAGAGAATAAATAAATATATAATAAAAATATAAAAAACAACAACAAACAAACAAATAAATAAATAAATAAATAAATAAATAAATAAATAAATAAATAAATAAATAAATAAATAAATAAGAGAAGAAACAAAATAAGGAAACGAGAAAAGAAACGAAAAGGGAAAAAAAAAGAAACGAAATACATGTAGGTCAAGACAGTGTGTGTGTGTGTGTGTGTGTGTGTGTGTGTGTGTGTGTGTGTGTGAAATCAATTGACAAGTTTATAGCCTGAATGTGAATCCAACAATCTCTTATTATTTTTATATAAAATTAAATGTGAAATGTTTTGTAGGAATGTGTACAGTTTTGTAGGAATGTGTACAGTTTTGTAGGGATGTGTACAGTTTTGTAGGGATGTGTACAGTTTTGTAGGGATGTGTACAGTTTTGTAGGCCTAGGGATGTGTACAGTTTTGTAGAAATTTGTGCAGTTTTGTAGAGATAAGTAGAAATGTGTAGTTTTGTACATCTGATTACGTAATCTTTGAAAATTTATTTTAAAACTGAAAAAAACCATTACAATTTAACTTTACAAAACTAAAGAGAAGTGATCATGAATAGATAAACTACAAGTTAGTTGAAGTTGCAAAGTTCAATTGTTCTTTTTTAATTTAATTAAAATAAAAATGCATATTTTTGAAGTCTGTCTCATTTTTAAGCATTTTGTTAGGACAGTTATTGCTGTTCGATTTGTCTGACAATCGTGTGAATAAAATGATATAAAATTTTTGATAGAAAAACGCAAAACGTATAAGACATATCTATTAACTAAGTGTTATTTTTGCATGACAATCGTGTGAATATTGTAAATTGTAACACGGATTTCTGCACTGCTGTGTATGACAATCGTGTGAAAATTAGTTTTTCAATTCTTCCGATATATTGGCAGAAATACAAATATATGGGTGGCGTAGAATTATGAGTTTTAATTCTATACCTGGTTAGTCTTACCACACGAAGCATGACGTAATAATATACCCGCATGTGAAACCCAATACCTCCGTTAAATTTCACGGTAGCGTTGTACAAAAGCGAGGTGTATAAATGTGTCTGCGATAACGTATGCTGATGATTAAGATACGGCGCTAAAATCAGAACTCAGTCAAAAAACAAGATCCGATATTGTTTAAATCTGACTGTATAAGGTTAACTGTTGAAAAAACTTTACAATTCAATATTTCACCTTAATTAATCTATACAATGAACGCATGTGCAACAACAATACATCAATCTTATTTAAACCATAAGGTCCATCTTGTAAATTGTAAAACCAGAATTTGACTGGATATGTGTCGAATTTCTCATTGCTTTGTTTAGATGAAAATATCCGAGAAAATAGCGATCTTTTCTATGAGAATCCTACAAATCATATGTAACCCTACACCCGTCTTTCTATTTTACATTTATTAACACCATTTGACGTCATTTGGATTTCGTGACCACGGCGCCATCAAGGCACGGTATTTAAGCAGTGAACATATCTTAGACTCAGACAATGGTGCTATATTCAGTAGTTACCTGGGAAATTTTCCGATTTTTATCATTCAACAACTTTTAAATCTTACTTTCACTTGTGCTTGATATTGACTAAAACCACATTACAAGTTTTTATGGGCATAGATCGACAACACGAGTTCTACCGGATTTTGTTTTTCAGATGTCGAAATACTATTTGTCCCCGATGTCTTTCTAGTTTTTTCTGTCTATTATTATCTTTTCCATGTCCGTCGTGTTTTTCCTGATAAGTTTGTCACTAATGGTTCTATTTCAGTGCCTTTCTAAGTAATATTAATATTGCTTGTTTTATTATACTCCGTGTTCCCCAGCCATCTCCGTTTTCTACGCTATACTAGACTTTCTTTGTATTAAGTCTCAAAGATGCTTAGTAACTCTGGGTAATGTCCTATTTATAATTTTGTTGTTGGTTGTAATTTTTAGGCCATTCATATTTTTGTAAGAGAGTTCCAAATTTTATTTTGGAGTCATTAGAAGAAATAAAGTTAGCATCATTGTCGTGTTAAGAATTTTGATTTTTAACAAAAAGAAATATTCAAAATTCTGCACGTGACATCATCGCTCTGAAAAAGTTGAGTATTGATTACTAAATTTTAATGGCATCAAAATGACGAAAATTGAACCAAATAATTAAAAAAATAACCAGAATGAAAGACAAAATACTTTTTGAAAAAAATTTATTCGTGACTAAAACCACGATATTTAAAAAAAAAAATTATTCGTGACTAAAACCACGATATTTAAAGAAAAAAATCATTTACATGTTAACAGCTTATTTAATAAAAATGCCATTCATATTATTTTTGATAATGTAGGAAAAACAAATATTAAAACCTCAGTAATATTTATTCTTTTTAACTTAAATTTTTGGTGCTCGGCATTGGTTTCTTTGCGACCTAAATGTTAGAATGTGCGTGACACATACATAAAGGTCTATAAAATATATTTAGGGTCACAAATAAAAATCTAATATCTTAAACTATTTGAATTTTAATGTCCAAAATGCTATCAATATCACGCAATCAAAATCTCAGAAAATTGATAAATTGTTTTAAAATATCATGTTTATTAGTTTATAAACTTTATAGGAAGTTTATCAGGTAATTAACAAGTTTTTGTTTCATAATAAAATTTGTTTCAATTGATTCTTATTTCAACCAATTTCCGATTTTTAAGAGAAAAAAGTTTTTTAATTTCCTGCGTATACATGAATTATGCAGTTTAACATGATTAATTTGTTTTGTAAATTCAATGTCGTTATATCAAGATAGACCCAGGCGATAAGAGAAAAATACACTTGTCTTAATTTCTCAATTATGCCTTTCAGCATCAGCAGCGGTAACGAGCACGAATTAAGAAATTTCATGTTCAACAAAATGCCGAAAGCCTAAACAAACGGGTAGAGGTGTAAAAACAATCATTTCTTATCAGAGTTATTATCATTGCGTATTTATGACCCATTACTAAAGAAAAATAATAACAGCAAGATTTCTGTATTAAAATTAAGACTAACATCAAGGGCGGTGTTATGTGTGCAGATGGTTTGTATGATGCGATTATAATCGATTTTTAATACACTTTGATTCGTCGGATTTTAACTCGATCCTACTGGGAATACCTTATTCTGGAATGGACAGGTTTGTCAAATCCGCTTCTATCATTCGTGTATTCGCGCCAAATCAATCGTGAAATTTGTAAGAAAACGGATTTGGGATTTAGTCGTTAAAAGTACCGTTCGTGCGATTGATCTGTTGTGGATGAATGGATATTTACACGCATGAGTAAACAACAATGGCGGAACTGTTCCAAAGCTGCTTTGTAAGACGTCGTGGAGTAGCATATGATATGACATTGAGGGATCATTCAACATCTCTCGCCCAGTCTGTGTGAGGGGGATTTGACAAATCATTATTTTAATTTACGGTTCATTAGATATATAATCTAAATGGTGGACATTTTTTAGAAGTTTACTTAAATTCCACAAGAATACTGAACATAATTTGGTCGTCTGCTCATCTTTCAAATCCTCGGTATTGTCTTCCCTGAGTGTTTTTAGATTCGTATCATATTCCAATTATTAATTGTTATACCCGTACTCTTACCATGGATTTAAATATTTAAAAAACGCTTAAAATCCGACTTCTGCTACTGTAATTATTTATCACATGCTGTAATTAATCAACGGATAGGTTCTTGGTAATCTCTTGATCAGCCATATTTTATAACCTACCACTGACCATTGGTAATTTCTTTAGATAAAACATTTAAGCAACTGTTAAGATAAACATTTCCAATAAAACCAGAGATGATATGCTTTTGTATCTTATAATTTTAGTTTTGATTATTTAAAAGAAATCTTTGCTTAGCCATGTATATATCTTCATCGTTATAACCCGAGAATAATATAAATTAACAGTCTTGTTTTACGGTAAATGTTAGTGTCTGGTTTTTTTTTTTCAGGTGTTAATCAAAGGAGAATGTGTGTTTGGTTTAGTAGTGTTTTACGACGCATCAGCAGTTTGTCAGCTATTTGCGACGAGAAGTTTTCTTATTAATTTCAAGGATTCCCTAAATACAAGTTCTTATATGGTGTGTTAATTTGTACAAGTATTTTTTTTTACCCTTTTTGTACCAGTGCGCATTTATGGCGACATAAAACACATATTAAGGCCAGGGATTATTAGAGTCACGACTCTGGGCCGTTAATGGTCATAATGACAAATCAGAATTCGTTGTTGTGATTCAAGAACATTTAGCCAACGGTGCTAAGGACATAAAATCCACAAAAAAGTCCTTGCATATTTTAAAAGTGTTTCTTTAAAACTGAAAATGCGATTTTAACCCTTTGAAAAATGATTAATCATATATTACAAAGGTGTTTTTAAAATACTTTTTTTTTTCAAAAAGAAGACATCCGTCAACAGCAAGCTAATATGTGTTTAACGACTTATTATATTGTAACTGGTACATACTGTATACACACTATCGTTTACTGGGGATTCCTTAATTACTCATTTCGTAATGGCGATCAGCAATATTTCATTTGTATTATTTTTTATTTATGCTTAATTATGTATTAAATTATCTAATTTATCTATACCTATAAATTACTTTATCAGACGTGTTTTGTGTTTTCTGCTTAATTGCAAAAAAAAAAAAAAAAAAAAAAAAAAATTCTCCATTTAAGTGTTCTATTTTAATGATTTAAAAATGTTGAGTTCACACCTATTTTTCTCTTTTTTAAAACGGCAAATAAATGACAATCCTGTTGTTTAAACTAAATGGGCCGATATAAAAAAATTCTTATCATAATTGATATATCACCAAATAGCCTAGTTATACATGTCAGATGTTTTTGTTCATAATGACAAATATTCTACACTATTGCTTTTTCTACAACTCTTTATAAATGTTCCGAGAGTTATAACCGTCTGAGGTGCTTAAATAAAAATTGATAAAAACATAAGACGTTGATTTATTGAAAATAAATTCATTTTTATGGTGTCCAATTAGAACCCTCTTTTATCATCGATTTGTCGACCTAACCGCAAGAAAGGAAAATATGTAAAGTTGCGAAATTGATAAAAAGACTAAGGTAATAAAGCGAAGTTGCTATGGCAATAAGGCGAAAAGCGACGTTGAGAAGCTGTAATTTGTAATGTAAAGAATCGAAAGCGGGAAAGCATTTTGCGATTAACGACTATTGTATAAAATGACAAACGCGACAAAGCGATAAAGACAATAGACCCAAAACGAGTAGGTGACAATCAAAGTTTACATAAGTTATTAAACTATGTTAAACCAAGTTGCGAAGGCAATAACGCAAAACGCAGTTTCTGAAACGATGAAAGCCAATATGCGAAGAAACGAGTTGCGATATCGTATCATTATAAAATCGTAAAGGTGTTTAAGCGATATTAAAAAAAGAAATAAGACGCAGCTTGGAAGTTATTCTTTCTAAAGTATACAAACCAAAGTGGAAGAAATGATAGTTATAATTTGTCCTTACTGGGCACCATAATTTTCTTTTGTTTTGATTTATTTAGAGCGCATATCTTACACCATATGTCTTAAAAGCGACAACATTCTTTAATATTAATGAACGAACCTTCTTACAAACTAAAATAACAAACTGATCGCGGTATTTGTCGGTGCGAGTATAAAAAAAAATAATTGACTTTTTTGGCTAATTATGTTAATTATTTTCTACAGGCTTGAAACTGTATGAAACATTAATGAGTGACTGAAGACGTATAGATGAACCTCGTTTGTTCATAAATCGTGATAAAATCTAATCAAGTTGTAGACTCGGACGAGGTACTCTTGATTATAAAAGATAACATATAACAAACACGATATAGTGTTTTATTGAGAGACAATTCAAACATGCAACAAGTCAATATATTACTCAGTTATTTAAAATGATACTTAATTATTCTTTCTTATTCATTTTTCAAATCCAATATTTTAAATGCAACAAATCAGTTGGGGGAATATTTTAAAGTCTAAAAGCAACAAACCTTTAAATTTGTTATCAATAAGTTTTTTTAAAATACCTATTTTCAATATGTTTATAGTACATACAAATCCGAAATTTTTATGTCAAAAATCAACGAAGCTTTAAAATTGTAAATAATTTTATTTTTCAAGTAAAACAATTTTTTAAAATTATAATTTTTTTAAGATTATAAAATATAAGATCATAATGCTAATGTAATGGATATAATGCATTTTTGTTGTCGTTAACTAAACCGTTATGTGTGTTAGTTGTACACAGTTCACGGTGGGAGGTATATCAGTTTAGTCCATAACTTTGTAAGGACTGTGGTGGAGTCTGACTTGGGACCCTTCTATTAAACGTCAATTACAAACAAAGCATAATTTTGACTTTTCATCACCCGAAAAGCAAAGCTTTAATCCCGTGTCTTATCACAAAATCTGAAGAATATCAAGTTCTTCCAGTTTTTTGTTCTGATAAGATGACACTGTCGTTTATTCCAAATTTTAAATATACGGTCTAAAACCTTGAATTCGAAAAT
This sequence comes from Tegillarca granosa, assembly GCA_029721355.1. Taxonomy (NCBI): domain Eukaryota; kingdom Metazoa; phylum Mollusca; class Bivalvia; order Arcoida; family Arcidae; genus Tegillarca; species Tegillarca granosa. Next base: position 2,982,117 of record CM056599.1, read on the forward strand.
TCACTTTTATTGGAATTTTGTCTTTTTCTATATAAGTCCTAATTGCCAATTTGGTAATGAAATTAAAGTTTGTTACAACTTGATATGTGCAGAAACAAATTATATTTCTAAGTTATATCTGTTTCAACACGGAAATAAAACATTTCGCGGTTAAAATAAAATGTTTTCAATGTTTAAATATGGCTTAATATAGCCGATTTGAAGTACTGATACATGCTGATTTCAAAAGGTCTCTTTGTTAAATAAATTTTCTTTCTTGTTTTAAGTTTTATTAATTTATCTAATCGTTTTAAAAATCGATCAGATTTTAAAGCCTGATATTACTTATCTACCTTTAAAATGTAAGAAAAAGTCTGAATTTTACTTTTCTTTAAATTCATAATTATTTAAGTGTTTTCTGTCATTGGTTATGTCACCGATTTGCTTTTTGGTGATTGAACACATAATAGCCCAGTTATATTCAGTTTTCCTTTGAAAAATGTCCATTTCAATGCCTCGATCTGATCACTCTGCCGTTTAAAAAATTATATTAATATATATACCAGGGAATTTTAGATTGTCTACATTTGCCAAAGATAACATGAGTGCCGTGGACAACAACAACATATAAATTTCCTGTGACGTATGTCACATTCTTTGTCCGAAGGGATTTTTAAATAGCATCAAGTAAATGGTATGATATCATAAAAGAACTTCAACAGTACTTAAAGAAAACATAAGTTGATGACTACCATTTTGTCATGGTATTTTTGTTACAAAAAGTTTAATAAGCTTTAGTATCAAATGTCATTTTCTGCTTTCTCCATACTTGTCTCCTTCCCTTGTTTGTTATAAAAAATTGTTTGTTGGCTCAGTTTATATATGGAAATTATTCATTTTTTGTATTAACCTTTGACCTTTTACGAGTTATCCAGTGGACCATGGTTTTTAACATTTAACCTTTCACGGGTTATCCAGCTGCCCATTTTAAACCAGTCATACTGTATTGCTAGAGGCGAATAGGTAGACTTGGTGTATAACCCTGATGTATAATGCCATCAGCGCAACGCACGGGCAAAATTTCTGCACTTTCGCCAATAGCTGGCGACATCTCGATATAAGTGAAATATTCTTGACTGGGCGTTAAACACCATTTCTCAACTCAACTATATGATAATTGTGTACTCTATGTATTTCTGTCATTATATACCATGGTTTGTGATGCGTTTTTATGGTTAGTTCATTTTCTTAAAGAAATCTAAATACATGTACATGTACTGACAAATACAAACAGCAGTCAAATTCATCTAATGTAACGTTGTTGAATAACTTGTGTAAATTATATATATATATATATATATATATATATATATATATATATATATATATATACATTTGCCATGTGAAATTCCCATAGCTACATACAAAATGCGATACACAATCCGAAACTACATTACCATAGGTAAACAAATATCGCTATCAAGTCACTTTTGTTTATATTCGAGAAAAGCTTGAAAAAATACAAATATGAAGCTCGGCACATAATGTTAGAGTGAATCTCAACCTAACAATGTCGACATTCCAGAAAAAATCTCTCGGTAAATCCCTGTGTACTCACATATCGCAGATTCGAAACCAACATGCTTGGCCATTTAAAATTATCCCTCTGCTATAGTTCCCCCTTCCCGTTCAGATTCACAAATTTCACTTCCGACGTATAGCAAGCAATCCTTTACTCCAAACTTCTTTGCAAATTGAAATGGGCCACACAGGCGCACCTGATTTTCGACCGAAATATAGTCCACAAATAATAACACATTTATCGTTGATATTCAATTTTTTTATACATTATTTTTTATCCAATTTTCTCAAGAATGCATTATGTTAATGAAAAATTGAGAAAATACCATCAAAATACCTGATAACACTATAATTTTTCAAACCAAAACTCCCCGTTGTTACCCAACATTAAAAATATTGCAGGATTAAAAATGTGTCGTTCTCGGTCTTAAATTCAGCTGTTGCGTCTACTGGACTCCCCCAAGTGCATGTGTTGTAGATGGGAATTCTTTATTCTTAAAATTTATGAATAATTTTTAAAAAAAAATATTTAATGAAAACATAACAATTGAACTGTTTTAAAATGGTGTTCATTGTCAGTATGAAGGCCACAACTTTGAAAGCAAACCGAATAACGCGCGTTATTCCGTTTGCTTGCAAAGTTGTTGCCTTCATACTTGCAATGAACACCATTTTAAAACAGTTCAATTGTAATATATATATATATATATATATATATATATATATATATATATATATATATATATGAGAAGATTAAGATTAGTCCTCCAGGGTAGTAAGTTACTTTATTATCTATGTAAAGTATATGTTTATATTTGTATTTGAATGTATTATTAATAAATTCTCTGTATTGTACTTGCATTTATGAAAAATGAAATAAACGTGCACGTCAAGGGCCCTTCTTGTTTAAATTTATTAATTTTCGTTTTTAATTATTCACATTTAATCAAAATACTACAATTTGGTATACACGTTGTATTATATCGTAAAATCATATTCTTATCGTGTCAAAGATGCAGACAACGTTTCTTATAGAGAATCTAATAATCGAAAATTGAAACATGTTCATATAAAAAAATAACCAGTTATAAAAATCACTGACATTCAGTAAATGAACGATTTCATTAAAATCCATAAAAGGTGGAAGCCCCAATTAATTTACACTGTTTTACAATATTGTTGAATCCATTATCTTTTTTTTTCCAAATTAATTGCTCACGCCTTTAACGCCACATCACCTGCGGTTTAATATCCTTTAAAATGCTCTTTGTAAACATTTTTAAATGTTAAATTTTAACTTCCCAACCTTTGAAAAAAATGAACAAGTCCGTTTTCTTTATTCTTAATTGCTCGGCTTTCATGCGTGTTTTCATCGTAAACTAACCAAACAATGTCCTTTTATAACGTGTATGGACTACCACTAATTTACTACTGAAGTGGCACGGCTCTGTGTATTTTTGTTTTTTAAATGGAACAAAAGTCTGATTAAATTAGGTGCAGTAATTTTAAGTGAAATTAGAATTATTAGAATATTTTTTTTTTTCAAAAATGCAAAGCAAACCTCATTGGAGTATAATTAAATTAAATAATTAAAAAAGTGCATTTCGATTAATAATATTTTCAACACAAATATTTATTCAAGCAATATTTGTTATTTTTTCATATATTAATTAATATTGGTCATAATGAATCGATAATATCTATTGAAAAGATAATAAAAAATAACGTAGAGAAATCTAAAAAAAAACTACCATTTGTGGTTAGTAATTGTATCATCATAAAGTCATTGTACAGGTGAAGAAATTTTGAAATTATTTTAAGTATTTTACATGTTCGCTTCTGAAGACATATTAACAAAATAATTACAAGAGGTTACTATGCCAACCAAATGTGTGCTTGTAAAATAAAAGTAGAAAAAAAGTTAACTGACGTGTGATGTGCTGATTTTGAATTTCTATTAAAATAATGCATCAAAGTTTTCATGTGCTGATTTTGAATGCATTATTTTAATAGAAATTCAAAATCAGCACATGACAGACGAATGCCAGTTTGGAAGATGTTGTTTGATTAATTTGTGATACAATTTTAGGCACCCAATTTTATACCTTGTCCAATAGTTGGCATATATATTTTTTTGGATTATTGTCATTTTCGTTAGGGTCGGTCATGTCATGGTGCAATTGTTATGTGCTACTTTTGAATTCCATTATTTCTTGAGCTGCTTTTGAATTGCATTATTTCTTGTGCTACTTTTGAATTACATTTTTTCATAAAAATTTAAAAGTGCCACATAACACTACTTACCAAATCTGATTCAAAAGCGGCGTGAGAAGGACAAAGTGTGATTTTTAGTTTTTCAATTCATTTTCTCAATTAAAGCCAAAACATATTTAACACAAGAAAAAACTGAAATGAATGTTTATAGCAGCAAAAGAAACCAAGAACTTAACAAACAAAACAATTACAAAATGATAAAAAAGTAGCCATGATAAGGACGAATTTTAGGTTGATGATTATGTAAAAAATTATTATATTGGTGATCAGTTTTATGATAAAACTTTTATCCTTGTAATAAAACTGAAAAAATGTTCTACCAAAATAGCCAACAATAGATCTGTATTAGGAGAGAGAGAGAGAGAGAGAGAGAGAGAGAGAGAGAGAGAGAGAGAGAGAGAGATCTATAATAAAAAGTAATCATACAATGTGGTGCTTTGTGAACTGCCCCTCACCAACAAGCACATGATAACTCGGACATTTCAGGTAAAAAAAGTTAGACAACTTTTGCGTTAAAAGGGTTTAATAAACATATCAAAAATAAGCGAAAATACTATGTAATTCATTTAAACAGTGTTTAGGAACACAACAAAAATGAAAATCCGAGAAAAATTACTGAGCTTAAAATGATTATTGAACATAGCGAAATTAAACCCCCGAAAAAGTTTTAAACTGTTTAGGATATCATCGTTTTTTAATCAATATAGATAGTGTTAGATCTTCAGTAAAACATTCTGAGGACGTTTTGATGTTACAGGAAACGAGACAGCATTAAAGGAAATGGTTTGCTTATTCCACATGGCCAAATATACAAAATTTATCTGGAACTAGAGTTTTAAATATAAGGGATATTTTACTGGTAAATTAAAAATTGTTTATAAACGGAATTTACAAAAATTGCTTCCATTTCGAAGTATCACTATGTGATATTTTTGTGACTTGGTTTATCTGGGAATAATGATATTAAATATATGTTTTTCATAATAAAACATCAGGACCGGGATGGAAGATGGAATTTCTTTGACATTATATCATAATGGAAAACACGCTATTCTCTGACAAGATAAGAATCTAAGCAACGGTCAAATTGAAGTAAATGCACACTACATCATCCTAACCATGTATCCATACATCCATGACATTCAATGTTGTTTTATCTTTTACATCACAATTGCTTTCTGGTGAGTTTCTCTTTTGAATTATTTGGACATGTGTATAATAATGACGAACTAATTACATTAGTCAATATATGTTTTGTTGTTCAAATGTTATTGATACGCTATGAAGCTGTCTCGCGACTGACGAATGCAATTCCGGATTAAATTCAATAATTGAAGCCGAATGAATAATCCATATGTCAAATTTTGTCATTTTTAAAGTTTCATATGATATCGAAAAAAACCAAACAAAAACAAAAATAAAAACAAAAAAAATCTCTTTTAGAAATTTTTGAAATTTAAATTGAAAATATACGCTCGGGGGACATTCCAAAAACGTTTGTTTTCGGCTATTCAATTTTAAAAAGAAAATGAAAAGTCGATCCGTGTATTAAGTATCGCAATCGTGTGACAACAACAACAATAACAAAACAAGAACAACAGTAATAATAATAATAATAATAATAATAATAATAAACAATCTTCAATTTAAAAAAAAACGTACTGGTTTTTTTTTACTGGCTAAATAAAACAATATATAACGCTTTTAAAACTTGTTTAAATTAGGAAGTCTTTATTAGAAGATAAAATCTATCTTGATATGAAACATGAATAAAAAGTTTAAATATAATTTAAATTGGTTTTAATTGCCAAAACAGGATAAATTCTATAATTCTCATAACATGCAATAACTACCTGTAGGCCTACACTTTTAGATCTACCTGTCGTTTTTTCTGATGCGTGGGGGACATTCTGTCATTTAGGATCAAATTTATTTTCTTTATAGATTTGTTTTATTTTGATCCTTACTTTTGATTTCTCCCGTGTGATCGATATCATGATTGACTTGTATCTAACACTTGTTTATATCATAAAATAATTAACCTTTTTTCTTTTGGTGTTGTGTGTACTCACAGAACCATCTGGTGAACCTTGGTAAAAAGAAATCTTATGCTTAGAAATCCTGGCTAATTAACGTTTTGATATTCTTGTGGTGACTACGATTCCCAATTGCAAATTATTTATTCATTTTATTTCGTGTTAGGTGAAACAAATAAATTTGTTCCTACAGGGTATTTGTAAAGCAATCTTACAGCTGAGATATCGAGTCACGGAAAAAATTACTTCTCGTTTCAACTGATTTTTTAAGATTTTTAACCAATGGCAGTAAAATCAGTGATATGGGCAAAGGCCCTCTTAAAGAACTTAAACAACATGACTGGGCATTTAAACCAGTGTCTATCAAAAGTCAAGAATTTTATAAGCAGTAGTCATATTATATATTCGGCTTTTTCATCATTTTTGTACTGTGTCGTGTTCTTGGCTATTTTGACTTTTTATAATTGAATTGTGTGGTCATTTGGTTACCTTGGCTTTTTTATCATTGACTTGTGTTGCGTTGTTTTTTTAGCCCAATGTCCGTAACATAGAACTAAGGACAAGATATTTTCACTGATGTCAAGATGGTTAGTTTTTTAATGATAAAGAAAAGCGGAGTACCGGAAAATCATAGATTAAATTCTAACCGAAACTAACCCTTTTTCCCAGGGATCTATCCAGAAGAAATATGATCCAAAGTTGCAAGATATTTGTGATTTATAAGCCCCCAAGAAGAAAAAGAAAGTAGTTGTAATCCTTAAACTGGCTCTTTAGACTGAACATCCACCAATGTCCCGCTTAAGTTTTATTTTGTTCGTTTTTATTTTGTTTTGCTGTGTTATTTGATGTTTTGGTTGTAACATATATATATAATTTAGCTGCAATATGAAAAAAGACCCAGAAATAATAATAATAATAATAATAATAATAATATAATAATAATAATAATAATAATAAAAATATTATTATTACATGGATTTTCTAGCCACCCTGTTCAACCAGTGCAAAATAATACCACATGACGAAAATAAAACCACCCAAAATACCAAATACGGAATTCATGCATTTTGTATGCTTTATTTTGTACAAATTTAGACAGAAGTACTACTGTCATTTCCAATATGATTTATAATTAATACAAGTCCTTTTTTCCTCCAAATTTGTATTCAGCCAGAAACAATTAAATTGTAAATAACATCGTGTATACTGACAAATGAGTTTGGTTATGGGAAAAACAGAAACAGATAAGAATTCCCAATACGATCGTCAAAGCATATCTTCTTTGCGCGAAGACTAAAACAAACAATTTACCATCCCCGGATACTACTACTGCATTAACTCAATTAGAAATTATCACATTTTACGACAACGAATTGTGATGTACATTTAGGAGGGTGGATCGAAATTTAATTAGTGAATGATTATTAGGTCTGATGCTATCAAAACTAGACATCAAAGTGAACACTGATCCGGTGAACGACAACCGTAACATAGTCTGCAATTGGCGGCCATCTTGATAAGATATATGGCCGCTAGAATGAATTTTAGCAAATTCGAAAACTTAACTTTGAAGCGATTTTTGTGATCTTTTTAAGTGATAAATGATTGTATACTCAGGTCGATTGTATTATATCATCGTATCTGTTTTCGCAACATTTTGCTATCTTCATCCTGCAGGCAACGTGTAAATTGAAAGTAGAGAAAATAACATTGAAAAAACAACATATCTGATGGAGTTGTGATAGTCCAATTAACAGATTTAAACTCTCTTTAAGATATATCTAATAATCCTGACTGATTAAAGTTCTCAAGGGAGGGCAAAAACTCATTCTTTTATATTGAACTTAAACATAATATCAGAAAATGTCTCTACACAACTTGAAATATTTTGAACTTTATAGTGGGCAATATTAAATCCAAGATTTGATTTGATGTCGAACTGATAAACCCGTGCTTCGCTGTAACAAAAACAAGCAGGACTATTACACAACAAACAAGTAAAATATAAACACAATTTTTTTTCGATCTTGTTTTAAACGTATATATATATATATATATATATATATATATATATATATATATATATATATATATATATATATATTTATATATATATATATCAAACATCCAATAATACAACCTGTTGAATAAATAATGAAGTGATTGTTAAATCTCTCTCTCTCTCTCTCTCTCTCTCTCTCTCTCTCTATTTCACACACACACACACACACACACACACACACACACACACACACCGCATATATATATATATATATATATATATATATATATATATATATATATATATATATATATATATATATAATTATATATATATATATATATATATATATATATATATATATATATATATATATATATATATATATAATTATATATATATATTAAAGAGATCACTGACCACAGAGAGGAGAATTACACAGTATATATTTAGACAGAGAGACCAGAGAGAGAGTTATAAAATTTTGTTAGAACTCTGTAGGGGGGACAGAAACTTCTAAGACAGTCTTGTCATCATTTAGAAAGCTACTTGATAAGTTTTAAGATGAGAAGATATAAGTATATCAACTTATAACATCATCATGTACTTATAACAAGCACCTGCTGCCTCAAGTACATCATCACATATAAGTAAAGTCTTAATTGACTCAAACATAGAAATACTTCGTCCATCACAGTTTATGGGCAGATACAACTTACACAAAAACATTCTATCATGGCAGATATTAGTTGCTAAGTGGTATAAGGTCCAGGCTTATGGATCTATGCCTCCAAATCAAAATCCTGAGAAATTTAAGCAATTATAACCAAGTGGTATAACGTCCGACTCATGGATCACTGCTTGAAACCGTCCTTAAACCGAAAGATTGCTACCGATCTACCGATCCTTTCCACATCACCAACATTTCAGAACCGGTTTTTTTCGACAAAGACCTGATTGGGTTTATGAAATAAACAAAACAGGCAGCCAATCAGATTTAATAAATTTTGTCACAGATGGTTTTGTAAGTGTGTGTACCATATTGGAAGATTTTACTCTAAAAGTATACATCGATTAATGATAATGTATATCATACAAAAGTAGTTAGTACCAACATTATTATTATCATCATCATCATCATCAAAGGTAAGTATAGATCATCATCAACGACAACTGTGAAATTTATTTAAAATGAAATGCAGAAAAAAAAATGTGCACTTAGTTATTGACGAATTAAATAATTGACAAAATGGTCGCTTGTATCGAACAGCACCAGTTAAGACGGAGTAACCTTTTGAAGAAACCTTCCTGTGCGGTAATATTGAGCAGTATTGATATATATAAGGCACATAGAGTTTATCGGCTAATTTGTATTTTCTTTATATGTGGTGGCTACCAAAAAAAAAAACACACTGACAAAGTACAACAGATATTATAAACAACTGGACACTCCCAACAACAAAACGCATGATACGACAGTAATGACACATTAAACACAGCAAAACGTATAATACAAAAGTCATATAACACTAGCCACGACAAAACACATAAATAAAGATATATAACACAACCGTATACAACCTTTACAAAACGCATAGCACCACAGTCATAAAACTCTTTTAACAAGAGCCACAACAAAACGCATGGCACCACAGTCATAAAACACTACTTTACAAGAGTCACAACAAAAACACATGGCATCACAGTCATAAACTCTTCTTAACAAGAGTCACAACAAAAACGCATGGCACTACAGTCATAAACTCTCTTTTACAAGAGTAACAACAAATCTCATGGCACCACAGTCATAAAACTCTGCTCTACAAGAGTCACAACAAAAACACATGCCACAACAGTCATAAAACACTACTTTACAAGAGTCACAACAAAAACACATGGCACCACAGTCATAAAACACCACTATAAAGAGTCACAACAAATCTCATGGCACCACAGTCATAACACTCTTCTTTACAAGAGCCACAACAAAACGCATGACACCACAGTCATAAAACTCTACTTTAGAAGAGTCACAACAAAAACACATGGCACCTAAGTCATAAAACACTTCTTTACAAGAGTCACAACAAAAACACATGGCACCACAGTCATAAAACACTACAAAAGTCACAATGAAACACATGGCACCACAGTCATAAAACACTTCAAGAGTCACAGCAAAACTCATGGAACCACAGTCATAAAACACTACTTTACAAGAGCCACAACAAAACACGTGGCACCACAGTCATAAACACCACAACAAAACTCATTGCATCACAGTCACGAAACACTACTTTACAAGAGCTACAACAAAACGCATGGCCCGCAAGTCATAAAACACTACAAGAGCCAGAACAAACTCATGACATCACAGTCATAAAACACTACTTTACAGGAGCCAAGATAAAATGCATGGTACCACGGTCATAAAACACTAATTTACATGAGTCACAACAAATCTAATGGCACCACAGTCATGAAACACTTCTTTTCAAGAGTCGCAAAAAAACACATGACACCACATTCATAAAACACTTCTTTACAAGAGCCACAACAAAACACGTGGCACCACAGTCATAAACACCACATCAAAACTCATTGCATCACAGTCACGAAACACTACTTTACAAGAGCTACAACAAAACGCATGGCCCCCAAGTCATAAAACACTACAAGAGCCAGAACAAACTCATGACATCACAATCATAAAACACTACTTTACAGGAGCCAAGACAAAATGCATGGTACCACGGTCATAAAACACTAATTTACATGAGTCACAACAAATCTAATGGCACCACAGTCATAAAACACTTCTTTTCAAGAGTCACAAAAAAAACACATGACACCACAGTCATAAACACTACAAGAGCCATAACAAAACTCATGGCATCACAGTCCCAAAACACTACTTTACAGGAGCCACGACAAAACGCATGGTTCCACGGTCATAAAACTCTGCTCTACAAGAGTCACAACAAAAACACATGGCACCACAGTCATAAAACACTACTTTACAAGAGTCACAACAAATCTCATGGCACCACAGTCCTAAAACACCACTTAAAGAGTCACAACAAATCTCATGGCACCACAGTCATAAAACTCTTCTTTACAAGAGTCACAACAAAAACACATGGCACCACAGTCATAAAACTCTACAAAAGTCACAATTAAAACACATGGCAGCACAGTCACAAAACACTACAAGAGTCACAATAAAACTCATGGTAACGCCATCATAAAACACTACAAGAGCCAGAGCAAAACTGATGGAACCACAGTCACAAAACACTACTTTACAAGAGCCAAAACAAAACGCATGGCCCCCTAGTCATAAAACACTACAAGAGCCACAACAAAACTCATGGTACCACGGTCATAAAACACTAATTTACATGAGTCACAACAAATCTTATGGCACCACAGTCATAAAACACTACTTTACAAAAGCCACAACAAAACACATGGCACCACAGTCATAAACACTACAAGAGCCACAACAAAAACACATGGCACCACAGTCATAAAACACTACTTTACAAGAGTCACAACAAAAACACATGTCACCACAGTCCTAAAACACCACTTTAAAGAGTCACAACAAATCTCATGGCACCACAGTCATAAAAAAAACACTACTTTACAATAGTCACAACAAATCTAATGGCACCACAGTCATAAAACACTACAAGAGCCACAACAAAACTCATATCAGCAATCATAAAACACTACTTTACAAGAGTCACAACAAATCTAATGACACCACAGTCATAAACACTACAAGAGCCACAACAAAAACGCATGGCACCACAGTCATAAATTACTACTTTACAGGAGCCACGACAAAATGCATAACACAACGGTCATAAAACTCTACTTTGCAAGAGCCACAACAAAACACATCCTACCGCAGTCATGAAACACTACTTAACAAGAGCCACCACAAAACGCATGACGCAAAATTTCAAAGGAACACTAAGAGAAACGATCCAAAACAAACACCATAGGACAACATTTATTTAAACCAAACTGCTCTTAACAACAAAACTCTTGGCATTAAATATTAAACACATTAATGAACACAAGTCACAACAAAACGAATGATTCATATAACAGATATAAATCACTATTGTACAGGAGCCACAACAAAACGAATGATTCATACAATAGATATAAATCACTATTGTACAGGAGCCTTAACAAAACGAATGATTTATACAACAGTTATAAACCACTATTGTACACGAGCCACAACAAAACGAATGATTCATACAACAGATATAGACCACTATTGTACACGAGCCACAACAAAACGAATGATTCATACAACAGTTATAAACCACTATTGTACACGAGCCACAACAAAACGAATGATTCATACAACAGTTATAAACCACTATTGTACACGAGCCACAACAAAACGAATGATTCATACAACAGTGATAAACCACTATTGTACACGAGCCACAACAAAACGAATGATTCATACAACAGTTATAAACCACTATTGTACACGAGCCACAACAAAACGAATGATTCATACAACAGTTATAAACCACTATTGTACACGAGCCATAACAAAACGAATGATTCATACAACAGTTATAAACCACTATTGTACACGAGCCACAACAAAACGAATGATTCATACAACAGATATAGACCACTATTGTACACGAGCCACAACAGACGCTATGATACAACAAGTTAAAAACACTTATGGTCTGAAGGCACACCAAAATGGATGGTTCAATAGATATCGTAACACTACAAGTTTTGAGTAATATTTCTTTATTTACCGAAATACGCCTTAATTACAAATCGTCTACTGCGTTCATGTCGCATTGTGTTTAAAATCGTTATACTGATAAAAAAATTATAAAACGTTTGCAAATTATAGAATATTCAACTTTAAATGTTCAAGGTGTCTGAAATGCTTTGCCATTAAATACATATACATAATATTTAAAACTCTGTTGATTTGTCACATCTGTGTGCAGCATATTTAGTAAAAATCGAAAATCAACTAAATCTTACGTAATTTTTTGTAAACAGTTCTATTTTAATTTTACACTTTGTTGAAATTACACGTATATAACTGATACGATTGTCCGATAGAAATTGCCATCTGAATTAAAGCATAAACGCATTTGACATATTAGGCATGGTCACTGAAAATGCCTGACAGATCCAGATATATGCAGTAATGTATAACAAAAATATTTGATGATGGAAAAGTCAGTAAATTTTACCTTTACTTATTAAATATAAGTGTGCTGTTAGTTCTTAATTATTTTATAGAGTGACATACTGCCAATATTTCCCGGCCTGATTTAGGTTAGTTTAAACAGTATTTATTTCATTAAAATAAAACTTCATCTTTCTACATCTTTAATATATATATATATATATAATATATATATAAGGATTCCAGAACGATAGTAAGACTATTATGAATTCAGCTCAGCTTCGCTGTGAGCAAAGTGTAAACTAATTTTATGTAGCATCTAACTCTCAACTGTTGAATATGACAAACGAAAGCTGTTATAGACTTTAGTAAGTTCCATTTATATTTCGCGCGCAAATGGTAGTTACTTTCATGCTCTGTTAAAAATAAAAATAAATATGCACACTAGATAAAACAACTTTATATAAGTAATAATTCAACGTTCAATCATGGACTAAGAATTTAAACTGTATAATTTTGTATAATAATAATAATAATAATAATAATAAAGACATTACGAAATAAAAAAATGCTTAATGTGTTATTTTGATAGCTTTAGCTACATTGTTAACATACTTGACTAAATTAAAAATAAAAAATGGCACCTGTGCAGCGAGCGTTTTAAAATTTAGTTGGAACAATGCATTCAAATATTTAATATTTTTGAATAGAAAATAACATATGACATTACATTCTAATATAATATTACTATTTCACAATATGAATAACTCTTACGTCAAAAAGTGTTCAAATGGAAAACTTATAAAAATACAAAACTCTTAAGAATAATAAAGGTTTTGTTTCAGATATAATGCTGTTTGTTTGCAAATATATATATGTATTTAATTCCCTTGTCAATCACACACATTGTAGTGTAGGCACGCGCAATTTCCCGCCACCCACAGTGATGGCCTTTTAGATCAAGTAGACAAAAAGAATATTGCAAGTGAATGACGGAACAAAAAACAAAAAAAAAAATATTTGAGTTCAAAGGAAAATATGTGTCTACGACAAGCCTAATTGTATTTTACTAGCAAGAAACGCCTCTTTTTAAACAAATTCTATTTGTGTACATTTGTATAGCACAAATGTCTTAACAAATAACAAAAGTGCTTTTAAAATCATCAAAAATTTCTTAATTATAAAAAGAATATATATATATATATATATATATATATATATATATTCAACAATATATGATATAACTCTGCAGAAAAGAAGACGGACTTCAAAACCTAAAAAGAATCTATGAAATAAACCATAATCCGTAAAACCGTTGACACTAATACAAAGGAATGAAGAGAAAAAAGTTGATAATTAAACTTTTAAAGTCAAACTTCAATCTATTTTTCTGTCAGAAAGCAAAATATATAAAATAAAATTACAACAGACTTTATTCTTCTCATCAGGGCTTTAAGATCAAGCTTCATTCTTCCCATCAGACTGTACCCATAATTGGTCCTTCATGTATACAACCATTGTTTACAAACTTTGTCGTTTGTAAAACTTTGTTTTGCTTTGATTTTCCATGAAGACTGCTAATTACGCTACCCCTCGTTGGAAGATTATCCATCTTGAGAGTGATCTTGAGAGTCGGGAGGTTCGAACCCCGGCCTGGTCATTCGTACGACTTTAAAATTTAAGATTTTTTTGCCTGGTGCTCGGGATTAGGGGGAAAGCTTATCGACTGTGTCACTCGGTGACAGGATAATGTTACGTGGACAGCGTTGTGCTTGTCCGTGGCATACAGATTTAGGTGAGTTAGCACCTAAACGAATTGTCGCTCGCTCGTATAAAGCAGACCATAATACACACTCGTACATCTAGATTAGGGATTGGAAACCTTACTTACGTCGCGAATAGTTAAAATTGCTGATGGGACGTTAAACAACATTCAAACTAACTAACCAAATGTAAATTGTTTTTCTGTTTACTATGAAGTTCGCTTAAAGATATACTTTGAATGGTTCAATAAACTGATATGATAGGCATTTTGGATTGGTTAATGTGATTATTTTCAAGATACTACTTACAACCCCCTTTTAGAAGCAACCCGGATTTACATTTAAAAATTAGAATAGGCTTTACTTATTAAGGGTTTCAGTTTTAGGCAAGCATGCCGATAGAAAACATTTAACCTTGATAACTTACGGCTTCTTTATTACACATTTCATGTCGCTTCACTCAGAGTACGTTTCACTTAACAATCGTGATAATCATATAATGATAAATGCATGATTGAATTTTTAACTTTAAATTTTAAATTTTTAAAAATTTAACCGTAATGGAAGAAAATCGAAACCATTGGCACAAAATACCGGAAATTGAACCCTATCATCTTGTCTCATAAATTAAAATTTTAATAAAAAATGGAAATCACCCATCATTGTGGTTGTTAACCCAAGAACCTCTTACAAAACTCATAATTTACTAACTATTATGTTTACAGCCTTACAATGCACATATAAAACAAAAGATTGATTATATTTCAACACAAGTGAAGGAAAATAACTCGAGTGGAACTGTCATTGATGACTATTATCTTTTTGAACTTTCATCTTTCTTTGACTTGTGTACAATTATAAAGGGAGATAATCAATATTTCAAGTCCCACTAATCTAGATTGTTAAATAACAAGTTTTATTGGCAGTAAATTTTGCGAGTGAATTGACAAATATGTTATAAAAAGTTGCAAATATTTTATCTTATTTTTGAGCTGATATAATTATTAACTTTGCAGTAGGTCTTTGCTTAAAAACAAAAGAGTTAATCAAGTGGAAAAACCCTAAATATTAAAGATAAATATGAACACGTGTGTATTACTACTCCGCTACGATTATAAGATAAATGTTTCAAAAGTAAAAGTACATATCTACGAATCATCTGTATTTTATTTCCTCGGTTAGTTAGAGGATTATTTTTTTTTTACTAAACGTAAAGTCTAACAAAACACTATTGTCCACTAAAAAGATTCCGGAACGAGTTAAATTTTTATTTTAACAAGTCTCCCCAATTATAACATAACTGAAGATAAAGTTACAAATACCTAATAAATAAATAAATAAATAAATAAATAAATAAATAAATAAATAAATAAATAAATAAATAAATAAATAAATAAATAAATAAATCTTCAAACACATCTCTGGAAAATAAGAGGAGTAGGACATAATATTGAGTTTTACGTGATTTGTGTTAGTCTTAGAACTTAAATACTTAAATATGGATTTTGAACGCAATTATAAATAAATAAGGTTTTTTTTTTTTTTTTTTTTTTTTTTTTTTGTTTTTGTTTTTGTTTTTGTTTTTTTTTTTTGTAAAAATGAGCTTTTTCCAGGCCAGGTAAATTTTATCTGAATTCGGCTTAAAAAGATTTTGATAAAGTTAAAACAAAACTTAAATACTAGCTTCAAAAAAAATAAAATGAATAAATGAATAAATAAATAAATAAATAAATAAATAAATAAATTAAAAATTAATAAATAAAAAATAAAATAATAATAAACCATTGAAACCTTCATAAATTTGTAATAGTTCCACTTAGTTTAAACAATATTTTATTCACAATAAAAAGAAAATCAAAACATTAATGTTACAATAGCATACATATGTATAGTGCGAAATGGATTCGAGAACATGACATAGGTCTTATATAAACTCGTCTCCACATCTAAAGTTCGACTTAGAAATACATTCTTACAGAGTAAAATTATTCGTCTTGTCAAAAGTTTTATTTTTACCTAGAGCTTTTTATTGCATTTTTGCATTTATTTATTTTTAACTTCAACTTTAAAAAAAACCTATATGATTTATGAAACAAGTAATGTAGTTTTGAAGAAATTTTTTTTTATATAAATTTAATAATATCTATTTCATGTAAATGACGAAAGTATATGTACAATCGTCCGTACATGCAAATATTAAAATAGGTTTGGTTGTTAATACTTTTACTTATGTGTATTTTATGCTGTATGAGTTTCCCGTGGGATATCTTCATTAAGCGATGTATTCTCAATAAGAAAATTCTTTGATGCGTTTTATTAAGTCGAAAATTGACTGGATTACGCAGGGTTAAAAAGTTGCACAAAGGCAACCACTTGTGTTGGTTAGATTCATCCTCTATGGGGGATCCTTGGACAGGTGCATGTTGGTAATTAACAGAAATATATTATGGCGACTTATAGTCGTTTTATGTGCAGTATTGTCCAAGTAGTAAATATGGTTTAGAGTATAAATCATAATTGAAACACTAATACCTAATGGTCATTGGCTGGTCTAGACTGGCCAAATTATCATTTTTTTAAATCTGATAAAATAACAAGGATTTGAGTATATACTTGTGAAACACTAATAGTATAGATTATTCTGACTAAATACATTGTTTTCTAAAATATAACATTAAACCAGAGACATCTCTCTGATTATACGTAATTTTGTTTAGTATTCTAGCTTTGTTATAATATCAATTAAAGATATAGTTTTCTGTGCAATATAAATAAAAAAGGATTCCGAAATAAGTGAAACTCTTATTAAACCAGTTTCCCTAGATATATCACGATACACATGTCTTTTTAAAATAAGTAAATGAATTTTTAAAAAAAATAAGTAAAAGAAATAAATATTTAAAATAAATTAATAAATGAATGAACGAATGAACGAATGGATGAATGAATGAATGAATGGATGAGTTTAAAACATTGATTGTAAAACAAGTACTTGTTCACTACATTGTGTTTTTATATATAATTTGTTGTTACTTGTGTTTCATTTCTTTTAACTTCATTTGATTCAGTCGTGAGTTTGGTGAATAGCGATCGAACCAGTAAAGATGTAAAAAATTGTTTTCATCCATAATAATAATCATAAATAAACAAACAAACAAACAAACAAATAAATAAATAAATAAATAAATAAATAAATAAATAAATAAATAAATAAATAAATAAATTTTAATTAAATAAAAAATTATAAAATAAATAATAAATTTTAAAAAATAGATAAAATAAAATAAAAAATACAAATGATTTTAAAATATATTAAAAAATAAAAATCTTCAGTGGAAAATTGACAGATAAGAAAGCATCGAAGGGCGAAAAAATAAAATTGCAGTTTTCAGCCAAACGTAACAACGTGACTTTTACGACATGCAGTAATATGATTACTTAAAATCGGAGTTTTAATTTCTTTTTTCCGCTTCAGTGTCATATTGTAATATAATTGGGATGATCCGACCCTGGTTTACGATAGGGTTGAAGATCATTGATGTATGCCAAATTCATCTCCTATCATTTTGATAAAAATCTGCTGTTTAGATTCTTGACTGATTCCATGAATATCAA
This sequence comes from Tegillarca granosa, assembly GCA_029721355.1. NCBI lineage: Eukaryota > Metazoa > Mollusca > Bivalvia > Arcoida > Arcidae > Tegillarca > Tegillarca granosa. The sequence goes on from CM056599.1 coordinate 3,000,561, forward strand.
GAAGCCACTTATCACCGAGATAGTCATCGTATCAAAAGATCGTTGAAAACTTATTTACACGGTGAACACTTGTCCCAGAGCAAATACAACAAGTCTCAAGTATCCTTAATGATATGAAAACATAAGTGAAAAACAGGGGTCAAGTATCCTCAAGTTATCTTAAATTACAGAAATAAAACGTCGTCATGAAGATCAGGCAGCTATTCCTAATGTCAAAACAGTTATATCCCTGGTTACCTGTCCAATAGCAAAGTTATTCTTACTAATATAAAAATATTCGTTAAGTTTCCGAAAAAGAAACATTTTTATCTGTACCAAGCAGGGAGTATTATTTAAATATTTACAGTTTCATTCCTTTAATACATATCAGAAGACTGCAATATTGTAAATGATACGAAAACATGAGCGTAAAACAGGTTCAACTAACTTTAAGTTATCTTAAAAGATCAAGCAGGGCGTTTTGTTAACGCATTTATTAGCACTGCAATCTCCGAACAAATGTACAACTTAACCTATACCACAAAAGCTAATTAAATATATTTATAATTATCAAACAAGAGTAGGAAACTTATCTATATCCTTGTTCTTCATCAAATACATCAAGTGCCAATTATACAATCCCTTATACCGTAATAAAACAGGTGCGAGGATTAAGTATTTTCAGGTTAAAATGTGTTCATAAACACAAACGCTAACAAACAAAATGAGAAAAAAACTTAATTTTAAAATTCCTGACTTTGGATTGGCACTTGATTAAAAAAGTGTAGGAAAAAGTATATGGTAGTTATATTTGTCCGGAACTAAATACATATTTTATAATCATGCACTTTTCATATTGAAGACAAATAAATATCTAAAAAAGAGCAAAACGAAGAACTGCTGTCATGTGCTGATTTTGAATGCATTATTTTAGTTGTCATGTGCTGATTTTGAATGCATTATTTTAGCTGTCATGTGCTGATTTCGAATGCATTATTTTAGCTGTCATGTGCTGATTTCGAATGCATTATTTTAGTTGTCATGTGCTGATTTTGAATGCATTATTTTAGTTGTCATGTGCTGATTTTGAATGCATTATTTTAGCTGTCATGTGCTGATTTTGAATGCATTATTTTAGCTGTCATGTGCTGATTTTGAATGCATTATTTTAGTTGTCATGTGCTGATTTTGAATGCATTATTTTAGTTGTCATGTGCTGATTTTGAATGCATTATTTTAGTTGTCATGTGCTGATTTTGAATGCATTATTTTAGCTGTCATGTGCTGATTTCGAATGCATTATTTTAGTTGTCATGTGCTGATTTCGAATGCATTATTTTAGTTGTCATGTGCTGATTTCGAATGCATTATTTTAGTTGTCATGTGCTGATTTTGAATGCATTATTTTAGCTGTCATGTGCTGATTTTGAATGCATTATTTTAGCTGTCATGTGCTGATTTTGAATGCATTATTTTAGCTGTCATGTGCTGATTTTGAATGCATTATTTTAGTTGTCATGTGCTGATTTTGAATGCATTATTTTAGTTGTCATGTGCTGATTTTGAATGCATTATTTTAGTTGTCAAGTGCTGATTTTAAATGCATTATTTTAATAGAAATTCAAAATCAGCACATGGCACAACAGAAATGATATCGAACGCAGCCTTCTTTATTAAGAAGTAAACCAAAAATATGACATATATACAAAAATAAATACGACCATGCCAGTAAATCAAACAAAGAATATGTCTTAACTCATTATCCATAAAAAAACTTATTTACTTTGCTTTCCTAGAATACACAAAAGCTCAATAAGTATCCTTTAAAATCTAAAATAGGGTTTAAATAGTCTTATCTTATTTAACAGAGACTGATTATCCGGCATCATCATGGTTAGGAATTGTTATAGAATAAATACTGACACTGTTTTAAAAGAGCGAACTATTTATTTTAAACTTTTTGAGTTTTGACAGTTGTGCCGAAATCACAATCAAGATTACCTCTCTATTTTTTATTCTAAAAGATGTTTAATTGGTTTTTTGTTAATTATTAGAATGTAAGGTTTTGTTTATACTGATTTATTAAAACTTGAAGAAGTTAATTTAGTAACACTATTGCGCGAATAAAGCAGAACGCTTTACTTACCCCCAACACAGTAAGAAGTATTACTTTTTAAAGCATTTCTGTCCGAGTTGTATTACGAAGTTGTTTGGCAACATTACAACTCAAATACGAATTCCTATTTTTGTCCAAAATTTGAATATCTTACAAGGGCAGAAGTCTCTGATAACCCTAATGCATGGAGAGTTTCAAAATAACCTATTTAATACATATTTGCATTTAAATCTGAAATGTTGGGATATTTTAATAGCGTTGTTAGTTGTACAAACTATGCAGAACCTTATATCCTAATTTTTTTTTTATTTTACAACGAAAATATTTTATGTCATAATATATATTAATCAGTGTTCTTATTTTCAATATATGTTCATTACGTTTCTTGTTTTTCTTTTCTTTTTTGCGTTTTAATTATGATAACTATCGCAAAGTTCGGGTTTTTTAATTACAAACATCAAGGTTCCTTTTCATTGTTCTAGGTTTGAAATATCGCCCATTCGTGGCCATCTTGAAATAAAGCCTTATATTGAACACGAAAAACGTTCACAAAAACGCTTAACAGATAAGACATAAAAAGGGTAAATTGTTTTAAATTAAGATTACGTAAATATAAAATATATATATTGTTATTTTATTACAGGAATTTGATGAAGTTTGATATGGAACAGATTCATTATTTGTGCCTTATCTCAAGATAACGGACATTGTATTGTCTGAGATCGCCGAGATGGAATGGAAGATATGGAATTGGAATTGTTACGGAATGGACGAAAAACATGTTAAATAGACATATTTTCTTTGAAGAATAGAATTTAATCACAGATTTAAAACAGAGAAAGTTTATTATGATAGTTAATAATTAATTCAAAGATTTACTGATTTTTATTTTGGAAGCTATGATAGATGAAAAATCAGCAATGCGCATGCGCTTTATTCAAAATTTACATTCCCTTGACAATATTATAAATTTCCATTAGAATTTTATAGTAATGTATTTTTTTAGTGATCAAAGGGGAGTATTGAGAACTGAGAATGCCAATCTGATAAATTTGAATCAAAATCACACATCTGATTACGGAACCCTGATAAAACAAGAAAAGATTACATTCCGAGTTTTATATGTCCCTGGATACCATAAACTTTAACACTTAGTTTTATCAGCGTTTTAATTATAAATACATTTATTTGAAAATCATTTGAGAGATTTTAACAACTTTTTAAAACATCAGAAGTTCAATTTAAAAGAAAATTAAAAAAGTACTTAAAATACATTTTGTTTTTTAAAAACATCATTTTAAAAACACAGCTGTTTAATTTAAAAGTGGGTTTTGGACATCAAATTTGATAGGATTAGTGCACGTGTCTTTGATGTATTATTTAGAAGGTGTTAGTGAAAGTTTAACGAAATATCGCGTATATCTAAAATTAAAACACGTTACAGAATCACAAGAAATCAGATTACCTAACTAGCATTCTCTCTTGTGTAAACAGATATACAATGTCACTACTCTAATAAAACAATATTAACATTTCGAATCGTCAAAATCACGCTTGCTCGTGCCATCAACGAAGTTTCGAGATTAAGCTTCTCACGTGAACACAAGTCGGCATCTTGTCTGCGAGCGAACATTTTGAAATCATATAATTAAATGCAGTAGCTTTATCAAAGCGATCTAAAGCCAGATGATTTTCTTTAATTTATCTCTTTTTTCATATAACGCTATTTTGTGTTTGTTATCAAGAAGTTAAAAAATATTTTTTAAAACCTATTACAATTAAAATAAATCCTCAGTTTGCGAGATGTGTTTAATCAAGACTCGGATGTTAAAACTAAAATGTTCTGACCTTCATTATGATTTCAACGAAATAAAATATTCAGTTCTGGCATCTAGGAATCAAAACACAAAAACTATGAATTAAATTTTATGACAATTATTTCAATGAATATCAACGTTAAAAATAACAATAATAATGATGATGATAATAATAATAATAATAATAATAATAAACAATTAGATAAGAAAATCAACAATATTAATGTCATGTGCTACTTTTGATTATTTTATTTCATAAAAATTCAAAAGTAACACCTGAAATTAAAGTCAGAAAAAAACGTATTTACATGATTAAAAAATAGAAAAAATAAATTTAAGAACCCGTCTTGTAATGCCTATAAAACACAGATACCATTGCTACATCCCATTTCTCATACTTTGTAGTAAAAATTAAAATATTTTATCTGATTCCAGTCAGCCAGGTTTTCTAAAAGAACAGGGTTATTTGAAGCAATAGATGCTTTCAGAATTAACCATCTCAATAAGTGAAAAATCTTTACCAGGGACTAAAACAACATAACTTAAATTCTTCTTAAATAAATTTAAATATTTTAAATAATTGTTTCCAAAGTAACATAGAGCTATCTTGTAATTTTGAACAGATTCTGACCTATCTTCAAAAAAAGAAAAAATTCCATTTGTAGCTGAAAACATTCGACAAAAGCCGATGAAATTAAACATTGCTTTCAGGAAATATAAAAATACTACACGGCAAAAACATTGTTCTAATTGCATAAAAAAGTAAAATTAATCACTATTATACTCTTAACACCGTTAATTAAAGTAAAGATCACAAAAATTCATTTCTGCTGTTTAATACAGTATATTAAAATTTGTATTGTTTATAAAAGTTAAATGCGTTTTTAATTGGAAGCTAAATATTTCAAAATATTTAAAAAAAAGTAAAACTATATATTAGGATAATAATAAAACTAGATAAAAACAAATAGTCAGTTGCAACCTGTTAACTTGCCGAGAAACCTGCAGGAAAGGTTTTATTATCTCTCCAAGTTTTTATTAATTAATTAATTAATTTATTTATTTATTTATTTATTCATTTATTTATTTATTTATTTATTTATTTATTTATTTATTTATTTATTTATTTATTTATTTTTTGTTTCGGTAATATCGACAATGGGATGCTGCCTTAGTACATTCGTTATAAGAAGCGATGATATTCGAACGGAACATTTCTGTCTGTTTATCTATGTAACTTCCGTCTGAAATCCCCGCCCGAGTCACTTAAAAAAGAATAAGATGGCTTAGAACAGGTTTCTCGGCCTATAGTTTTACACAAATGCTTTCATTCTGTGTACGTCTTTTTTCATGTTTTGAGCCAACATATCATATTTATTCTTGTACTGTTGAAAGATTTCTCTTGTATTTTTAATCACTAAAACATAACCGCTAAGTGTAAAAAATAACAAACTTTTTAACTGCTTTAAACACGAAACATGAAAAAGATATTGTCTTCGTAACGAACTTTACAATTTTACTTTGAAACTTAGACCGTGCTATGATTTATATTTTCTTTTTGTTTATGTTACGCTTGTGAATCGTATAAAGAACCATTTGTGTTTCAACAGTCACCGAGTTTCGTGACAAAATCCCTCAGTCAAATTTAGCTGTCAAAAATCTTACAGAATTAAATTAGGCAAACTAATCTCATACATAGAAGGACGCGTAATTCAGTCAGTAAACCTTTCCTTTCGTGTATTTTCCTCGACAGATATAAACTTGGATTTTAATCTATTTGCAATTACATTGTATAATTAAAAAAATTCTCAATATATTAATAATGGTTGGTGTTTACCTTCATTTCTTTTATTATTTTTTTTTACTAAAATTTATTCACTTTGTTTGCAGTCTCATAAGCCATTGAGAGTGACAATTAATATATCTAATATGTTTTTAAGGAAAGTTTGTTGAATTTTAAATCAAAATGTATAACTATACACAGGAAATAGTATGTTTTCGGAGTGGTAAATTATTTTGCGAAGTTGTTGGAAATTTAAAACGAAATAAATGCTGATAAAACCTTTATCATATATATGTATATAAATGGACAAACGGATATTTGGACTAAATGATTTTATAATCTCTGACTATGGACAGGTCATTGAGAAAAATGTCCAGCGATCCGGTTGAAAGTGCTTTTAAGGGGTATCCGAAACCTACTTTCCACCTTCTTCAATTGTCTATTCGCTAATTAAAACCCAAATGAACAAAAGTTAATTTAACAGCAAGCCAAGCAAGTCAAGCAACGAATAGTTTTTCCTGAATCCTGTGGGCTAGACAGAAAAATACGTTAAACTGGGTTGTACAGGAAGTCTGTGTTTACAATATGTATCTTATTATAACAATAATATAAAAAATAAATGAGGTAACGTCCATCATAAAGATAGCAACTTTCACGAGAAGTTTTCATAATAACTGTCTTGTATATCAAAATAGATATCTCTCTTTCTTTTCTCATCTTGTGTCTTTCCTTATCCATATAATCTGAAGGTTATTAAACGGCTTAATGAGGAAACCTCTAGCAAGAGCCAAGATAAGAGGGAACCAGTCTAGATAGTGGTAATAATATACATAGTCTGTAAATGAAGCGAACCATTCCATCTCTATATTAGATATATTTACTTATGTACACTAAACAGAATTCTAAAAAAATTACCAGATTTTGGTATTTATTTGACAATTAATGCTTAATCATTGTTTTATTACGTGTTTGGACTTGTTTGAGCCTTTATCAACAGTTTGCAAACCCATAATTGTCCCAAATTCTATATAACCCTTATTGAAATATTACCACACACGTATTAAGACTTTGTTATCTTTAGTATATAAGTAAGTGTATTGTTTCCATTTTCTGTTACTTCCGGTAAATAAATTTTCATAACCTAATAAATTAGTAAAAGAAAGAATTAATTATACCATTTTTTTAGTTTATATAAAATATTAAAAAGAGCTATTTTGTGGCAGCATGTGTGTGTGTTAGTGCTGTCATATACCTCTCTTTGAATGTATTTTTTATGATTAAATTCAAAAAGTGGTATATGACAGTGCCGTAAAATGATGCAAGAATGAATTTCTAAAGGGTTCTGACCTCTATCTTAAATTTTGAAAACATGTTTGTCAATGTAAACTTAACAGTAACATAATAATGGCATTTTCATATTGGACCTAAATGAAGGAAGCCTCATGAATCAAATATTTTGATGACATGGCATAATATCTCTATAAATATCTATAGTATGATCCCATTTTTGTACTTGTTATTTTATTCTACACAGGGAAAAAGATGCAACAAATGAAAAAAAAAATAATTCAACAGGTATCACGATGGTCAACATTCTTGGTTTGGAAGTAATCTTAGTGGAGTTGGTTGTTCCTGATTTACTTGTTTTGTGCAAGTTTCTTTTTTGTCTCGCCTGTTTCATAATTTTATATTGCAATTGTACAGTATTCTTAATTTAGTTGGCTTTTTATAAGGTACTGTATTGGCCGGTATTTTTAGATTTGTTTAAATAATTTTTTTTTTTTTGGGATTCTTTGTTGCGATACAGTTGTTTATGATACACTTGTTTTCGTCAACATACTTGGTTATATTGCTTATTTTATAATTAACTTGTCGAGTATACTTGGTTGAGATACTTATCCAGTATGTTGTGCAGTATTGTTTGTTGAGGTTGTTTTTACCGATTTACTTGTTTTCGTCTGTATACTTGGTTGAGATGGTTGTTTTTTACCTATCAAGTATGTTGTGTAGTATTGTTGGTTGAGGTTGTTTTTAACGATTTACTTGTTTCCGTCTGTATACTTGGTTAAGAAGGTTGTTTTTTACTTATCAAGTATGTTGTACAGTTTTGTTGGTTGAGGTTGTTTTTAACGATTAACTTGTTTACGTCTGTATACTTGGTTGAGAAGGTTGTTTTTTACTTATCAAGTATGTTGTACAGTATTGTTGGTTGAGGTTGTTTTTAACGATTTACTTGTTTTCGTCTGTATATTTGGTTGAGATGGTTATTTTTTACTTATCAAGTATGTTGTACAGTATTGTTGGTTGAGGTTGTTTTTAACGATTAACTTGTTTTCGTCTGTATACTTGGTTGAGAAGGTTGTTCTTTACTTATCAAGTATGTTGTGCAGTATTGTTTGTTGAGGTTGTTTTTAACGATTTACTTGTTTTCGTCTGTATACTTTGTGAGATGGTTGTTTTTACTTATCCAGTATGTTGTGCAGTATTGTTGGTTGAGGTTGTTTTTAACGATTAACTTGTTTTCGTCTGTATACTTGGTTGAGAAGGTTGTTCTTTACTTATCAAGTATGTTGTGCAGTATTGTTGGTTGAGGTTGTTTTTAACGATTTACTTGTTTTCGTCTGTATATTTGGTTGAGATGGTTGTTTTTTATTTATCAAGTATGTTTTACAAAATTGTTTGTTGAGGTTGTTTTTAACGATTAACTTGTTTTTGTCTGTATACTTGATTGAGAAGGTTGTTTTTTACTTATCAAGTATGTTGTACAGTATTGTTGGTTGAGGTTGTTTTTAACGATTTACTTGTTTCCGTCTGTATACTTGGTTAAGAAGGTTGTTTTTTACTTATCAAGTATGTTGTACAGTATTGTTGGTTACGGTTGTTTTTAACGATTTACTTGTTTTGTCTGTATACTTGGTTGAGATGGTTGATTTTACTTATCCAGTATGTTGTGCAGTATTGTTGGTTGAGGTTGTTTTTAACGATTTACTTGTTTTCTTCTGTATACTTGGTTGAGAAGGTTGTTTTTTACTTATCAAGTATGTTGTACAGTATTGTTTGTTGAGGTTGTTTTTAACGATTTACTTGTTTTCGTCTGTATACTTGGTTGAGAAGGTTGTTTTTTACTTATCAAGTATGTTGTACAGTATTGTTGGTTGGGGTTGTTTTTAACGATTTACTTGTTTTCGTCTGTATACTTGGTTGTGATGGTTGTTTTTTACTTATCAAGTATGTTGTACAGTATTGTTTGTTGAGGTTGTTTTTAACGATTTACTTGTTTTCGTCTGTATACTTGGTTCAGAAGGTTGTTCTTTACTTATCAAGTATGTTGTACAGTATTGTTGGTTGAGGTTGTTTTTAACGATTTACTTGTTTTCGTCTGTATACTTGGTTCAGAAGGTTGTTCTTTACTTATCAAGTATGTTGTACAGTATTGTTTGTTGAGGTTGTTTTTAACGATTTACTTGTTTCCGTCTGTATACTTGGTTGAGAAGGTTGTTTTTTACTCATCAAGTATGTTTTACAGTATTGTTTGTTGAGGTTGTTTTTTACGATTTACTTGTTTTCGTCTGTATACTTGGTTGAGATGGTTGTTTTTTACTTATCAAGTATGTTGTACAGTATTGTTTGTTGAGATGCTTGTTTTTTATTAACTTTTACTTGGTTGCTTCAGAAATAAGTTGCATTGTGCATTATTCTGAGATGAGTTAGTTGTTATTATAATTTACTTTTATTGGTCAATATTTTTAGGTTACCATTGGTTATTTTTTTTATTTAATGTATTTTATAGTGTTTTTAGTTGTGCTGGTTTATATGTTGTTATCTTCAATCATACCTGATTGTTTTAGTGATGAAATTGATGTAATTAAGATTTCACTTACACAGTCTCTGAAGACAAATTTAAATTTTTATCAGGTAAAATTATAACCGACATTTTAGTTTTTAAAAATATATTGGATGAACAAAATTTAAAAGAACTAAGGTATTGGAACTTAGCATGTAAGTAACTGTCAGATGGCATAATATCTATTAAAATTGATCTAGTTTGCATAAAAGCTTTTGTTTTTTGTTTTGATAAACCTCTCATTCTTTGTTATATTCAAGTTGATTTCTTTTTGAATTATATAAAATGATATTGAAAATATACAGAGTCTTTTACAATTAGTAAACTTTCAAAGTATCATATATTGTTATTTGAAAACTAAAAGTATTTATTAAAATACTTAATTGTACAAAAATTCCAAAATTTGAAAATTACACTTTCAAACAATGCAAAAATTATATTTAGTAAAGACTTATAAAGGAAATTTAAGTTATAGAAAAATCACTGATATTCAAAAATAAAATTTGATTTTCGACAAAAGTTTTCTTGTTATTTTGTCATGGATGAGGAATGGTTTTTCGAAATGTACATATATGGCACATCAAAATTTAACAATATTTTGTTATATTTCCAAAATATAAAACAACTTTATTCACGATATGTACTGTTTTTTATTTATTAATTGTTCATTGCTATTTTTTGTAACAAAAGCATTCAAAAATACCACGTGATACAAACTTAACTATTTGGACAGTGATTGGTTTAACCTACAGCAGTGTTAAAACTTAAGTCATTACAAATAACATTTTTGACATTTTCTTCATTTTAACAGTAAAATACACACTTTCTGTCATATGAAAGCAATACATACCAATCAATGTCAATGTTGAAACTAAAATTTACTGGTTAAACTTGCACTAATGTTAAATCTGAGACATTGAAACGTGGAATGCCAGTAAATGTTTGATTGTGATATAACAAACATTGAAGCCGTACACAAAATTAAAAGAAGACAATTATTCACGTAAAAATACTTGGCGTCTTAACAATGTGTATTGTTCTGTATATTCCGATTCCTGTTTTCTATCACAATGATACATTTGTGACCACATTTAGATAGACATCTCCTTGTACACGATGTTACAGCTTCAGAAGCCAGCGTCTATCAGACGCCAAACACGAACGTTTTGTGACAGATATAGATGGAATCTTAAAATCCTGCAAAAACAACAGCTTTGGTAATTAGTTTACGGCGCCCTCAGAGAATCAAAGAAGCCCCGCTATCCATGGTTTTTTATCCTAATGATTCGTCTTGAAATGTAATTTTGGAAGACCACTTTGCCTAGTATAGTTATAGATAAAATAATCTTCTCAGTATTATATTATGTCAGATTGCATTTGCTCACAAATATCAAACTAACAACTAGATTTCACAGTACTTACCATCGATAAAGAAAGATTAAAACCATGAATATCATTCAAAATAAAACAAAAGATTTCAGGTTAATAATCATATTAAAGAAAATGTTGAAATAAGACAAAAATGACAAGAAGGTGAGATAATGTCATAAAAATACGCGTAAGGCCGAAAATATCTACTTGATTATAGCCAAAAAGCTAAAGAACATCAATGAAAAATCATATAAAAATTGCAGAATATGAGAAGATATGACAACTATGAGAATATGTTTAACACATGTTTAAACTAGTGAATTATAATACAGAAGCAAGAATTTGCAACTAAAAAAAATTAGACAACGCAATCAAGAACTCAAAATCATGTTATAACTAGTGGGCCCAAAACAAGTTCCACTCATTTGGCATCCAATGTCCCCTAAATATATCACACTACATCAATATCGTTGTGATACTTTAAAAAGTTCCCGCTTTCATTGGAATTCCCCAGAGCTTCACGTGATACCCCATAGCATTTGTGGGGCAACTATTTCTATTAGTAATGGAATCGCATAAAGTGACGTCTTCCCGTAATAACGACGTTTTTCGGGAATAATTGACTTATATGTTATCCACTTCATTTCTCACAAACGTTAAGAGGTATTGATCACGTGGTACTCTGGCGAGTTCCATTGTCAAGTTTTTATCGAAACACTTTTCAACTTACCTGTGTAAGTAAAATTTTTACAACGTTCTTTTGTTAAATTTAAGCCAGTCAAAATAACTTACCGCCAGAAAATGTAGCAAATTCAATCATGAGTGTAAAAGAAGTAAACAAGCAAGTTAACAAGATAAACAAAAATAGAAACCAGTGATTTGAAAGCCGTTGATTATGGACTGGAACTGGTAATGGTGGAATATACAGACAAATGCAAAATAATCTTATTGACAATAGTCAACGCAATCAAACGCAAAAACACGAAACAAAACCAGTGACAGAAACATCTCTCAGTGGTAACAAGTAACATTAAATCCTTAAATTCCTAAATGATTATCCAAAACAGGTTCCTGTATAGTTTTTAAATGTGTAATCAAGACGATTGAATTTATTTCCTGGTTAAATATTGATATAAGAATATCATTAAGCAACACATTAATAGATGACTTAAAAAATTAAAATATGCCTTTCATGACAACTTCTTCATTAAAAGCTAATACATCAAGAATTTCAAAATTCTCCGATTAGGTTTTATGCTTAAGTACGGTTTTCTTAAGTATAATTCTAGTTGCATCCTGAACCGATGTATTTGACAACACGCATGTTCTTAAAATGAATTGTCATCTGATAAGTTTATGGTATATGTAATGACTAAAATTCGATTATTTTAAGGCTAATTTCAATACTGTAAAAAGTAATTAGTGAAAGGTTTGCGTGGTCATAATAATTATACGAAATTAACCTTTGCTTTCAACAGCTAGGTCTTAAATCTCAGACGAATGTTAAAATGGCTTTTAGACGTTGTTCGTCCTGTGTAGTGTTTTAACAATATCATTACCGGAATGACTTGCCTTTGCTAATTGGGTCTGGTATTACCTTCAGCCTTTTGCTTTATTGCCTTTAAAGATTGTGTGTTTTACTTTACACTTTTGGCTTATCTCTGTCTTCAAGTACCCGAATTCATGCATAAAGGTCATTTTCTATATTATCAATAGTACAAGTGAAAAGTAATAACAATATTTATCCACAATGTATTTAAAGGTTTTTTTTTAAAAAATCGGTATTTCAGAGTTTTTTTTTTCAAAAAACAAATCATCATTTATTTCATTATTTTTTAAATCTAGTATTGTTGAAAATTAATAAAAGGCGTTTATACAAATGATATGGAAATTCTTTTTATTCCCTTTAAAGGATTACACTTTGGATTTGATATTACTATTAAAGAAAAGAAAAACCAAAGCTATAATGTTCTTGAAGTAACTATTTGTGTTCATTTAAAACGAATCTTATGCCGAATAATGATATACACTTGCATGACAATAGTGAATGAAAATTATAACAGGCCAGTTTAACAGGAATGAAATATATTTCTAACAAAAACAGCAGATAAATCTGAAAACCATTCGTTAAAATAGGTAATTTAAAAAAGAAACTTGTAATTAAGTACATGTAACTAACCAACGCAACAAAGAACAAAACACACACACAAACACAAACAAGACAAAAAAATAACAAACTGGTATAGTGTAGTTGTTTTGGTTGATTTGGTTGTATAACATTTTACTTTTTTGTTGGTATTCCTTGTTGAGTTGGTTATATTATAATCAAACACAAACATACCGGTTCATGTTCGAATCACAATTCAAAGCACAAAAGCACAAAAAGTACAAACGTTGAAAACTGGCTAATTAAGCTTAACACGTAAACTTCTACCTGGGAAGGGAGAGCTGAGGCTCCAGAAGGGTATGTCTTTAGTTGTATAATGCAGTATTCTTGTTGGATTTAATGGTTTTATAACTTATTCGTATTGTACACCAAGATTAACGGGTATTTTTGTAAAATATTGTTACGTATTGTACAGTATTCTTGGTTGAGTTGGTTGTTTTATAGTTGACTCGTATTGTACAGTATTCTTGGTTGAGTTGCTTGTTTTATAATTTACTTGTATTGTACAGTATTCTTGGTTGAGTTGCTTGTTTTATAATTTACTTGTATTGTACGGTATTCTTGGTTGAGTTGGTTGTTTTATAATTTACTTGTATTGTACGGTATTCTTGGTTGAGTTGGTTGTTTTATAATTTACTTGTATAGTACGGTATTCTAGGTTGAGTTGGTTGTTTTATAATTTACTTGTATTGTACAGTATTCTTGGTTGTGTTGGTTGTTTTATTATTTACTTGTATTGTACAGTATTCTTGGTTGAGTTGGTTGTTTTTATAATTTACTTGTATTGTACAGTATTCTTGGTTGAGTTGGTTGTTTTATAATTTACTTGTATTGTACAGTATTCTTGGTTGAGTTGATTGTTTATAATTTACTTGTATTGTACAGTATTATTGTTTGATTTGATTGTTTTATAATTTACTTGTATTGTACAGTATTCTTGGTTGAGTTGGCTGTTTTATAATTTACTTGTATTGTGCAGTATTCTTGGTTGAGTTGCTTGTTTTATAATTTACTTGTATTGTACAGTATATTTGGTTGAGTTGGTTGTTTTATAATTTACTTGTATTATACAGTATTCTTGGTGGAGTTGGTTGTTTTATAATTTACTTGTATTGTACAGTATTCTTGGTGGAGTTGGTTGTTTTATAATTTACTTGTATTGTACAGTATTCTTGGTCGAGATGGTTGTTTTATAATTTACTTGTATTGTACAGTATTCTTGGTCGAGTTGGTTGTTTTATAATTTACTTGTATTGTACAGTATTCTTGGTCGAGTTGGTTGTTTTATAATTTACTTGTATTGTACAGTATTCTTGGTGGAGTTGGTTGTTTTATAATTTACTTGTATTGTACAGTATTCTTGGTCGAGTTGGTTGTTTTATAATTTACTTGTATTGTACAGTATTCTTGGTTGAGTTGGTTGTTTTATAATTTACTCGTATTGTACAGTATTCTTGGTTGAGTTGTGTTTTATTATGTACTTGTATTGTACAGTATTCTTGGTCGAATTGGTTGTTTTATAATTTACTCGTATTGTACAGTATTCTTGGTTGAGTTGGTTGTTTTATAATTTACTTGTATTGTACAGTATTTTTGGTCGAGTTGGTTGTTTTATAATTTTCTTGTATTGTACAGTATTCTTGGTCGAGTTGGTTGTTTTATAATTTTCTTGTATTGTACAGTATTCTTGGTCGAGTTGGTTGTTTTATTATTTACTTTTATTGTACGGTATTCTCAGTTGACTTTGTTGTTTGTTAAGCAATTTTTTTCAATATTCAATTACAAATGTTTGTTAATTAGTAATCAAAATTAAGGTTAAAAATTAAATTGTATAAACAAGCTTGTGCGTATTAAGAAAAAGAAAAAGAAAAACCACATACATATATAAAAATACAAAAGTAGATTTTGTAATATAACCACACAAATGAACAATTTGTTATTATAAAGTCTCAAGAAAATACCTTTAGATGGTTTGAAAAACAAATGGTTCGCATACATGGTTTGAATGTTCTTGGTTTTTTATTTTTTCATAAAATGTTGCTGTCTTTGTTTTAGTTGTTATTATCAAGTATATTTTTCTAGTTGCAAATTGCCTTCTTCTAATTTTAATTGAGAACTAACAAATGTAGACTTGTTTGATGCTAATCTTGTAGGATATTCTAAGAATTTCTTTTGAATAGTATCAAATCCTGTAATTTTTAGAATCACATATCTATTGTTTGACAAGACATATGCTGGCTTTCGATTCTGTAAAACATTGCTATCTGAATCATTGTTATATCATAAAGGAAATCAAGTACGACATTTTTTTGAGAAAAAGGGAATCCTTTGATGTCATTTCTCGATAAGTTTTATTTATATTCATTTAATTTTCTAAAAAGTAAGCCCAAATTTTTTCTTGTCAGCAAACATTTTATCTAAGATACAAAAATACTTTGTGTTTTTTTTTTTAAAAAAAGCTTTGTACTAGCAATTACCAAACAACTCACACAAACGCAATATACATATATATATGTGTGTGTGTGTGTGTGTGTGTGTGTGTGTTTAAATGTCAGTTGTTGTAAAATAAGTTCGAGTTTGTAGGCAATTTAATAAAGAAACAGTTGGATGGCCAAATATTTCTGTAATTTAAGAGTTTTATCATCAGTTGTCCAATTGTTTTGTTAATCGTTTCTTATTTCCGAATTATCGGTCTTCCTCTATAAATAAATTCGATCTTGTCTTATAATCGTTTTTATTTGTTTTTCTTGTTCTTGGCTAAAGAAAGATGAAAGATGGATTAACAATTCAAATGACTTTAGATCAACCAAGCCGAGAATAAACCATAGAACGTCATAATTTTACAGTACATTATATGTATATAAACCTCATTCTGTTTACATATTCCTCTTTACATATTTACATGTTCTATTATAAAAAATTGAACACATTATTCAGAAACAATATCTGTTATTTTAGTAATTAAATGCAGGAATAGAGACACCCACAAAAGATTTACAATACTGCAAGTCTTTATGAAAAACTTGAGAGCCCATCTTAAGTTTTATAACCATTGATTAAATTATGTACAATGTATTTCACTTATCATATCTTGTCTTTAATTTTTTTTGAATCGTGTTCTTGATTGCGATGGCTATTGTAATGCACATGGTTTTCAGTTGCGAAGTTGCAATAAATTATTTTTTACAATATCGAATTAAAAAGGCAATTAGGAGCAAAAACCGTGTTTATTTGAATAACGTTTTTGTGCATATGCTATGCTCTAGATTTAATTAATTAAAATATTCAAAGTAACCCTATGTCACTTTCAAAAATCTATGAAGACATTTATAAGATTGATAAACAAGTTTTTACTAAAAGTTTTTTTTTTCAATTTGTTTGACATAAATCATGTGCACTTAAGGTAAAATCAGGTAAAGTAGTAAAATTCAGTGTTTGCTAATGTTCTTATATAAATTTAACCACGTAATGTAGAGATATTCATGCTGACATAAATTTGACATCATAATGTATAGTACACGCAAAAAAAACTTGTTTATGTTGAAATTGAAAAACACAATTTAATATAATTACTAGTTTGTAATTAAAATAGCTATAAATTTTAGCCTGCTGAATGCACATTATATTTTATATAGTTATTTAGTCCATATTTATTCGCATACTTATTTCTCTTTGTTAATTTTTGATTTTTGATGTTTTTCATTTAAAAAATAAATGTTTCTTATTCTGTTCACATGGTTTTGTTTTTTTTTTTTTTTTTCTTTTTTTTAAATTTTTTATTTTTGTTAAATTTTATCTTTTTTGCTCCCTCTCTTAGTGAAAGATGCTTTCAGTGATTCATCGGGACTACAATGAGGTAATTTTAAATCCGTCACGCTATGCTTTATTCACGGCTGTATTGAGTTCGGCACTTTAATTGCTTAAACTTGATTTATGGCGTAGCAATGTCATATTTATTCTGTACGTAAAATACATTTTCAAAAATATATGCGTGACGCTTGAGGCAATTTTTTACTATAATTTTGACCTTGGCAAAATTGTGGTAGACAAAATTAAATATCTTCAGTAAAGTTGGGATGCATAAACGACATCGCTGTGTCAATACAGAAAATATTTTATCGCACAATTACCCCCAAAATTATCCCGTCTCCTATATTAAAGAATTCAGCACATTGTAATTTTTAGAATTATATACATATATATATTGAACTTTAATAATCTGGTAGAAATTTATCTGTGCTAAGGGATACCTTCTCCGTTTTTATAAATGAAAAATGAGGCGCCAATTATTATCATGCCTGTTACTTCCCCGAGACACCTATTTTATGTTGCTGTCCAAAAGCAGATACGCTCCACTGAAAATTTTTAATTCATAATTTAAATATCATAAAAATTTTATACACAATTGCTTGCCCGGATATTTAATAAGTTTCCATAATGAAACGCCATTAGCGTTGTAATACACTTTATTACGATTGGTTGATAGCGATAATGTTTGATCGAAATTTCCATTTAATTTTTTAAAGACATTTTTCAAAATTTATTTCAGTTCTTTACGCTAATCAACAAAAATATCCTTAATCTATGGAACTAGAATCCTAACAAAAACTACAAAATGTGCAAATATATGGAAAATTATAAAAAAAAAGAAAACAATCCCTGAAGCCAAGGAACTCTGACCTTTACAAAAACTACAAAATGTGCAACTGAATGGAAGATTTGAAAAGCGTCGTTAACTATGGATTATTTTAAGACGCTGTGGTTTCAAAAACAAAGTTCCTGTATTCTCAATGTGTTCATTACATCTGTTTATAACAAACTGATTGCTGATCTGTACAGATAAAGATTGTAACAAATGATCAAATTACAGACGTAAAGGTATTGTGATGAAACAGATAAGTGTATAGGTATTCACTTGATACTATAGCAAAAATCACGGCAAGTTGACCCGTGTCTACACACCATTGAAGAAGTTAAACCTACGTCTGATTAACTCTACAAAACCTTTAAAATACATATATGCTTATTGCATATCATCATGATATGTAGTATTTCTTACTGTGATAAACCTTCAATATAGATTTACACATGCTGAATTAATGATTCTCATTTTTACTTTTTGTTTATTTGTTAAATCATAAATATGTAAGTTTTATTTAATACAAAATGTTTAAAATACACATGTCAGTTGTCAACTTTCTATTGCAAATAAAAATTTATTCTAGAGTGTGTATGAAAAGTGAGCTGCTAAGTTTAATCTGCGTATTTTATTGAGTTTTCCAAATTTTAATTCAATATTTTCAATTGATTTAAAATAATTCTATATATTGTTACTGTACAATTTTAAAATTTTTAAATTCTATTTCGTAATATCTTAATATATAATACAAATACCAGTTAAATTTTGATGTGCCAGATGTGCAAATTTCGGAAATTCATTCCTCATCAGTGACACTAAGACCGAAAAGTTTGATACATAAAAAATATATGCCAAACAGTTGAAAATAATGAATCTAAAGTTTCAAAATTATATAAATCCAAATCCAGCTAAGGAATGCTTTGCATGAGGGAACAAACCTTAGTTGTAAATCTTAAGCTTGGATTATTGGATTATTTTGTTCTGATGGTTTAAATAAAACATTGTTTACTTTTAAACTAAAATTGAAACTATCTGTCTAGAAACTGTAATAAAAAGAAATTGTTGAAATATATATATATATATATATATATATATATATATATATATATATATATATATATATATATATATATATATTGATTATCCACACAAGAAAAGTTTTTTTTTCAATAAAAAACAAAATTAAACTTACTTTAAAATTTGTTCCTATCTAAATACATTTATGTAAAGAAAGAATAAAAATAGAAAGACCTTTTTTACTTGTTTTCGAGCAACCAGAGTAAATAAGTTCTCGCATAAAGAAGTTATACTTAATTCATTCTATTGAAACAAAACTTCCACAGAAATTTTTTATTGAGAAAAATCTTAATATCATTAAATACTAAGAAACCCTTAACACATTAACAAAAAAGGTCAAAATTAAAAGTATCAATTTTTTTAAAATTATCTTTTTTATCATATACCGCTTTTTCAATTTTACAAATAATACATTCAAAAAGTGCTTTATGGAAATTGCCATGTACGACTTTTTGAAAGTATTATTTTTAAAAATTTTAAAATTGGTAAATGTCACACGTTTTTACTAAATGTAAAGAAAGATAATTTTTTAAACTAAGAAGATTTGTAAAAATGTTGATGAGATTCTTGAATTACAGGGATTAAGTTTGAGATTATATATAACAGATCAGTTATCTACTTATATTAATATCTTGTGATCATTGTTGACCAAAACAAAAGAAGCATTTGTAATGCGAAACGTCTGGTCAATATAATTTTTGTTGAACATCAGTATGTGTAGCATGGCCGTATTATTGTCAAAATTTGAAGTGGTTAATTTAGATACAAATAATAATAATAATAACAATAATAATAATAATATAATAATAATAATAATAATAATAATAATAATAATAAATTCTAAATATTTTAGTGTTTCAAATATTAATAGGAAGACAAATTAGAAAAAAATGGCTGAGTTGAAATAAATATTTTCATAGCGAAATTATAATGTTGGTATAATTTGCCTTTATTTACTGTATGTAAAAGAGTTTTTGTTTTGTTGCCATTGATATAAAAGGAAAAATATATTATATTATATTATATTTATTATATTATATTATATTATATTATATTATATTATATTATATTATATTAATATTAATTGTATTGTATTGGTATTGTATGGTATTGTATTATATTTATAAATTATATTATATTATATTATATTTATATTATATATATTATATTATAATTAATATTATATTTTTTTTTTTTTTTTTTTTAAAAACATTTTTTTATATATATTATATTATATTGAATATTACATTACATTCTATTATATTACATTATATTATATTATATTAAATTTGTTTGAAAATTATATAATATCATTTTTATTTGTAATATATTAAATATATTAAATATGTTCACTAAAAATTAATATAAATTAATTTCATTTAAAATCTCAAATAATTCTTTGTTTCTTGTCATTTAACTTCACATAATAGAATTTTTATTATGTATATATTTATCTAAAACACCCATTTTGCTACAGCAGGTGGTTTAAAATATTCATACGATTGTGATCACCAAAGAAACATTATCTATTTTCTACGTGTGTTATCAAGGAATTCAACAGTTATTTGTCATAGAGATAGAACGAATTATGCTTGATTTTATAGATATAAGAGAAAAACGATTATTCCAGATGCTAAGTATGACAGTTTGACAATAAAATGGCACATGTGGATAAAATTGTCTATCGCGTCCATCTTGGACGTGCCTCGTCACAAAATATGGACACTGGTAATTACTGATATATTTAATTATAAAATGTACATTAAAGAAATCAGTTATTTTACTTATCATAGGTCATTTTCTAAATTATTTAATAGACAATCTCAACTTTTAAAATAAATTTGAATTTTTTTTAGATAGCATAAAACATGGATTGTTGATATATAAAAGGTTTGTTACTATCTGCTGTTAAATAATTTAGATTTTAATAAAAATATTTTAAGATGCAAAGGCACAACAACAATGAGTAATTTAGTGTTTATCGGAGGTTTGACACTGTCCTTTTCTATGAATAAAAAAGTTGTAGATTTTAATCTTAAAACAGTTCATAGAAAATAAATCAAGTTTTTAGTCAAGGTTACAATTAGACCATTTGGTGATTCTTAAACAATTTTAAGGTGAGTTAGATATTTATTCTAAAGTTATTTTCTTGACATAATTACAGTGATACAATCTGATGATATAAATCTGCATTTGTAGTAGACTTTATATCAAAGTTTTTCTACAGAATGTAAGGAAATTTTAAATTAACTGCACTATTGAATGGTTTGATGATTTTATAGACTCTATTTAACTTTTAACTTAAAAGCTGCATGTGTTGAAAATTTTAGACCATATAAATAATGGCAATTTTCAAAAAAAATTTATCGACGTATGAGTAAACGTATAGTGCTAAGAGATTTTTTCAAAAAGAAGTTGTAAATGTGTGTTTTGTTAATTTCACTTAATATTTTTTCTCCTTTGATTTTAATATTTTTCTTATTTTTTAATCATCTTTCGGATGTTTATTTTTACATTATTTTAAAGCATTCAATAAAACTTTTAGAGTCAAATTATAATACAAAATAATACATACAAAATGTAAAATTATAATTAATATTAAGAAATAAAATAATTCATTTTGAAACCACATATTTAATAAAATAAATAGTTATGGAAAGAAATGTCTGTTTATATTTACGTTGCAATTGTTTTCTGCTTTGGACATTGTGATATAGTATGTTGTAGGTAGTTCTGCTTTGGATATTGTAATATAGTAAGTTGTAGGTAGTCCGCGCTATTGCAAAAACAATAATCTATGAATTATAGAAAAAAAAATTATAATATATGTACATTTTTTTTTATATTTTTTGATTTGTGCTGCCAGAAAATGTACCATTTATTTAAATTTTCAGCCGTCTTAAATTTTGAAATTTATTCAAAACTAAGGTTTGTTCCCTCGTGCAAAGCATTCCTTAGCTGGTTTTAGATTTATATAATTTTGGAACTTTAGATTAATTAATTTTCAACTGTTTGGCTTATGTTTTTATCTATTAAACTTTTCGGTCTTAGTGTCACTGAGGAGGAATGAATTTCCGAAATGTGCACATCTGACACATCAAAATTTAACTTGTATTTGTATAATATATTTAAATCAATGTAGTACCTAATGTATATATATGAAATATTTTTTAAAAACATTTTTATTATTATTTTTTTTTGTTTGTGTTTGTTTTTTATCGCTTGTGGTTGTTAAGGTTACCTTTATTAATATGCAAATTTTCTTCTTTTTTAACTGCTAATTTCTATGACCACTTTTTAGCTACAGCTTCCTTTGTTTTATGACAAAATTTTATACATCTATATGAATTATAAAGTGATTTACCTTAAAACTTAAGCAGTATTATAGTATTTATTTATTTTTGGAAGATGTTTTAACACTTCATAATAAAGAGCAGGCAAGGAACAGAAAAAATAATAAAAATTTTTAATTAAATTGGCCAGTTTTTAAAGTTTCTATTTTCTTTCTTTTTTCTGTATTGTTATTTGAATATGGACTGGAATGTTTGTGTTTTACAAACGGTACGGTAGAGCTTGTTCCCACTATGGGAACTTTCTGCAACGAAGCAAATTACTTACAATTAAATTGCTGACACAAGGATATTGCAAGCCTAGGCTAATCAGGGCCCTTAAAAAGTTTTATGGCCGTCATCACAATATTGTTGATAAGTATGTAGTCACTGTATCCCAACCATACTGGATATATTTGACTTACCATAGTTCTTTCTTCCTTTCATTCCCAAAATTGACTTGCACGTGACGGGTGTAGCTAGCTAGACAGGAGGTGCTTACCCATCCAGAGCACCCGGCCTCACTTCCTTGATGGAAGTTCACGTGTATAACATATTTTGCCAGTTTGCAAAGTTTTTACTTTGTTTTGGGATTGTGATATGGACAAGGACTAGTATGTTTGTTTTATTTAAAACAATAATAATAAAAATAGTAAGTCACTGGTTGTGTAAAACCATGTTAAATAAGCAATAGGAATGGGGCAAATATTAAATACAAAAACTGTTTATATTAATAATAAAGTTCATTGATTTTCAGTTTATAATTTTTTTTTGTGTGTAGTACATCTTCAACGTTATTTAACTCCTCAATTTTACACATTTTATGTGTAATGTATATTTAAGGAGGTAACATACGTTCCAGATTTATTTAGTTATATTTATGTTTTATCATCTGTTCAGCGGAAACATTACTTTGATCTTTTGAATAGAACAATGGAAGATGGCTTGCTGATAACATAAAAAATAGCTCATAACTTTTAATTAGCTTTTTATCTCATAATATTTATCTGTTTAACGACTTTCAGTAATAGTAAATTGTATTTTTCTGTTTACAACAATCGTTTGGTTAATTGATAAATAGTAATTACGGTTCTCACAATGTTAAAATTTCACTATTTATAGAAAGTTTAAGAGAAAAAATGATGTATGAAAATCAAAGTATGTAATTTCATAATGGAACAGTGTTATTGAAATATTATCTTTAATCAAGTGGTGTAGAAAGGTCAGAGGTCACAAGATTTACTTTCACACTAATGACCTATCAGTTCATTGATGGCGTGAAGATATAACAGGTCTTTATAAATATAAGTATCATTTTTCAATCTAACAAGTTTAATCTAAAACATTTTCACCTTTGACTAACTATATTGCTATTTATGTATAATTAATGCATATCCTTAAATTACAATTTTATTTTCAACTTTCATTTTTTCTTTAACAACATATTAAAAACAAAGCTAACAGGGTAAGAATTTGTAGAACAATATTATCCTTTTTGATGGCATTCAGCGACAGGAGCGACTTATAAAAACGCTAATATTTAACTTTTGTAAAATTTGAAGTATAAAATAAAGATGGAAAGGAAACCAAGTTAAGGATGCGACAAAGCTAACGTAAAAACAAATGAGGCAAGAAAAACCAGACACATAATGGGACAAAAAATTATCAAGTACTATTATACAATAATTTTGATTTATTTTGTTATGTTTTTAAATTAGTTAATTTTTTTTTTAGATATTTCTAAACGCATTTTAATGAATCAAATGTATTTATTGGCATTACCCTTTGTTCAAAAGTCTTTTTTTTAACATTTTATCTTGTTGTTGCAGTAAAATTGAAGGAACCTAATAACAATAGATTATGGTATTAGTGCTTTTGTTTTTGTGCATTTAAAGGGTCTCAAAATTTATTATCTATTTTATAATAACAAGAAAAAAAAAAGCACACAAGAATTTTACACTTTGTCATGATGGTTTTTATTTAACGGACAATTTTGTTTTGCATTTCGCAATCAAATTGATTTATGTTACCGTGAATGAACATTTACCACGCCACTGAATATTTACTCCAGTGTCCGTTTTAAAATCGGCAATATTATTTTGAGTGTCCTAGTACTTTTTTGTTTGTTGTATTATTAGCATCTATTGTTTTGTGTTCGTTGTTTCGTTGGCTATTGCCAAAACATGTTTTTTTCAATTCGCCTCCTCGATAACACAATAATGAAATGATTAAAATTAATTCTATTGGTGTATTTGTGCAGATTTATCTTGTGTTAGTAATAAGAAAGAGAATATACATACATACATACATACATACACACACACACATATATATATATATATATATATATATATATATATATATATATATATATATATATATATATATATATATATTTATATATATATATATTTATATTTATTACTACTTTTGACAGGATGATGCGCTAATCAGTACACTTTATTATTTTTTACTAATAATTCATTAACCACTAAATGTGTAATAAAAGTGTTTAATTCCCTAATGAAGGACTTCCATTCGTCTATTGGAAGTACCATATACTTCTGCCTGTATATTTCACTTTGATTTGTTTTTATTTTATTTTTTTTTTGTATTGATTTGACAAATAAAGTGAAATAAGGTTGATTAAATTTAATATGCAAACAACGCATTAAAAGTAAAAAAAATTGTTAGTTATTGATACCAAGTCATGAAGGTTGTGAAGTAGTTATTGTCCTTTAAAAAACCTTGAATTAATTTTACCTTTATCAATTCACCTGTGCATCAGCCTTGTGACAAGAACGCGTGCGAGAAAACACACAAAAACACTTTTTCAAGCTTAAAGAGAACAGATGATTTTTTATTTATGATAATTTATCAACTTTAACCTAATGTATTTATGGTAAAATAAAAACGATAATTAATTAATTAACTAATTAATGGCTATCATTTGTTTTGCATCAAGTTAAAGAACACAAAAGCTCTAGACCAGCTTGTTTCTTTCGACTTGAGTGTAACACTATCACTTGAATTAAAAAAAACTGATTGGATTATTTTTATATAAACTGCAAATTGAGTTTCTGGTGTTTCTGCACTGGTGTCTTCCATTTTTATTTTCAAAAACCAATTTATGAACGAATTAGATGCCATTTCCGTAATTTTCTGGATATCTGTCAAAAATTTGCAACCAAATTAGTTTCCAGGTCTGATGGCTTCCGGTCTTGTTGCAATACTATCCTTTCGAACATTTCTTATCCTGAAAAATATTATAGAATAAAGCAAGATGTACCTTGAAACATGTTTTTGTCAAAAACCAGTTAGTGAACACACACGCACAAGAAAATACTGGTAACATATCAAAAGTGTCCATATACCATTTTTGAATGTATTCTATGATTAAATTAAAAAATGGTATATGACAGAAGCATTTCACATAGTTGTAAAAGTCCTTCGATTTCTTGTATGAATGATTTAGTTCGGCTTTTTATATAAATTCATAATTAAAAAATGTAACAAAGATTAATCATTTATTTAAAAAATTTTTTTTAAAAAATGATGAAACAAAAACAGCTGCAGATTTAGATACAAATAAAACAAATAAGACGACAACGTAAAATCTACAAAGAAAACGTTAATGAAGCGTAGAAAGATCAAATAAAAATACAGAAAAACAATGTTGTATGACCAAATGGAGACCTAGCTAATAGGACTGGTTTTCAAGTGCTAAGGTGGTCACAGTTACAATCAGGGTTTCTTTTTGCACGGTATTTGAGGTCACCTGCTTGAAATTTTTTTCACGGATTTTTTACCCTTTTTTTTACATTAAGGCTTTACATGTGTTAAACCCATTGTGAAAAAAGAAGTATTAACAAACCAGTTAAGTATAAAGCAAGGTTGCAACACCTCATAGCTGGTTTACGTACTACACAAGATTTAAAATGTATTGAACTATGCAAACCTATCTAAGTATCTTAATTCTTTAACTGTTTTGCACATTAACACATTATATAGTCATTAAAATATGATATCAATATTTATATGATAATTATTAAATAACTAAATTTAATCAGATTAACTCCTATCAGGTTGAAGGTAAACCTCGATGACAATCGTGGATTTTAAACTATCCTATAATGGTATACCGGAAAATCTAGAAAGGAATTTGGACTTAAAATTGGAATAGTACTGGGTTCTAAAATTGAAACTTGGGCTTCTCGGTTTTAGACTCTTACAATAAAAAATATTTTGGAATTTACTAATGCGCAAATGGCAAGAAACGCAAGAATTCAGAAAGTGAGTGGAACGCATAATAATAATACTTCCTGCTTTGACAATAAAACTCCCAACCTTGGAGGAGAACTATTATTATGATAAAACAATATCTAATGGTTTGTGGCTCAGATACTTTTGAAAACCGTTTTAAGAGAAAGTGGTAATAGTTATATATCTAGATTAAGGATCTATTTAAAATTTAAGTCAAAGTAAAAAACACATCTCTTGGACCCATTTCTTCCAATTTCCAGTTCTAAAGTCCATACCGGAAATTTCTATATGCCCCACAATCAAAAATTA
This sequence comes from Tegillarca granosa, assembly GCA_029721355.1. NCBI lineage: Eukaryota > Metazoa > Mollusca > Bivalvia > Arcoida > Arcidae > Tegillarca > Tegillarca granosa. Next base: position 3,027,255 of record CM056599.1, read on the forward strand.
CAACATATGAATCTGTGTCATGTTTCATTCGATTAAATCTTTAATTACATATATGCCGAATAATTATCACTAAATATCTTTATTTTGGGTATTAAATAAAAGCTATCCAACTGTTAATCAAGATGTAAGACAGTTAAATTGTGACAATTATACAGGTATATATCAGCGTATCGTTAAACGTTTCAAATGTGGTTATGTATTTAGAAATTACTGGAATCAGCAACATATCAAATAACCGTTCAAAGTCAGGATAAGATGTTCAGAATCAGCACAGATGTTACGTCAAAATAAATAAATAAATAAACAGAATTGCATAAACAGAAGCACAGGGCAATAGTCATTTTTTTGTTAAAGGTTTGCCGCCTCTGCTTTATTCATTTATTTATTTATTATTTATTTTATTTTTTTTTTTTTTTTGCTGGACATGTAAGTTGTTTCAACGGAAAAAATATTTTAGAATTACAATATAAATTTTGTTAATGCAGGACTATAAAGTATAATTGTCTGAACAAAACTCTTATGCACTGACAGATCTAAATTTCCATCTTCATTTCTATTTCACGAAATAAAATTGCTTACTCCTTTCGAACTGGATTTATTAATTGAATGGTTGAATTAAAACTTATCCCGCGTTATGCATTGACTGTACCAGGATATCACAACATCACATTTACAGAATTCAGGTTTTTAATATATAAATGGAAAGTAAATCTCAAAAACTATCTCTATCATAGTAGTAAAATGAAAATTTTTGTGATAATGTCATACCATATTTTATTTATTTATTATTTTATTTATTTATTTATTTATAATCATTTATTGATTTATTTATTCATTATTTTTTTTGTAAAGCATCTCAATAGTCAGTGCTTTTTCTTCTTTTATCAACCGATGTTAAGGGAATGCATAAAACATTTTGTCTTATTTTTGAAAAATGAAAAAATGAGTTGCAAGAAAATACTATTGTACAACAAAAGATAATAATTATAGTAAAAATTAAATAAGGATTAAGAAGACATTTGATGGTGAGTTACATGCAGAGAGACCTAACCGAACCCACTTTGTCATCCTGCAAAATATTTAAAAGTTAAATTTTTGAAATGAGAATTAAATACTTTGATTATTGTATGTTTGTCATTTTAACGTATATATATATACATATTTATATATATATATATATATATATATATATATATATATATATATATATATATATATATATATATATATTCAAGATCCGAGTAAGTATGGTGACGTCGCTGACGAGCACCTGTTCTCATTGCTTAGGGGTTTATTATTCCGGTTAAACTTAGAAGCAATTACTATGTGTTGACTACCTGGCTGGCACGAATCCTCACGGGGGTAAGTCTTCAAATAGAAAGTAGATCCTAAGTGAATATCATTATTCCCTCCCGCACCTTCCAGCCAAATTGACAAACTCAAAATCTAAATACGGGACTTAGAGCAATTTAGATTTTTCCTTTGATAGAGCAGAGCCCGTGGAAAGCAAATCAAATCCGCCTTTATTATCATTTATACCTTTCTACCTTATATATGTATATTATATAGTAAATGCGAAATAAGTAACAAAATAATATGTATGCTTTATTTTAATTTTACGCATTCATCAGTTTCGAGAATTTTAAGATATTACAGACTTTTTACCACAATATACAGCAACTTTTTTTGTATTTTTAAAAATAAATGGTAATTGTATTCTTAAAACCAAATTCGATTACATAAATATAAAAAAAAATCAGTAATGTGATTTCTACCAGCTGTTTAACCAAAAATTTTTTTGATGTATCTACAATATATCTAATATTATTTGATACTGTTTTAAATCATAAATAATAATAATAATCATAATAATAATAATAATATAATAAATATGAATTTTACGCGAGTTAAAATTGTGTATATCTATTACGTTTTGAAAAATCAAAACTTACTGAAAACTGTCTTTTTGTGTCGTATCTTTCTCCAAATCTTCGAAATTAAACGCATTAAAAATTATGAATTATTTAGACACTTATAGAAAGAGACAAAATTTGACAAAAATCAAGTATTTTTCCTTGCAAAGCTATCTGATTTTACGCTAATAATAATCAGAATGATATAAAAATGTAGCATGAAAAATTTAACAAAATCCATTGAATTAAATGCTCGATAAATTGTACATCTAAAGAAAATAAAAAAAGAAATGCGTGGAAGATTGAATAAAATGTAAGAGGTATTGATGCAATCCTGAATTATCAATATTTAGTGGAACATTTCATTCTGATAAGATCGCGATAACTTCAAACAGACAAAATACCTCATATCTACCTGGACTTTAACGGACTGGAAAATTTCAAAAACCAGCTTAATAGTTTCCGAAGTTAAGGCGAATGTGTTGTAAAATAGCAAAGATAAAACATCTAGATTTATTATATATATATATATATATATATATATATATATATATATATATATATATATATATATATATATATAAAAGACCAATTT